>JACXGK010000832.1:0-87985 GCA_016801125.1 Novumbra hubbsi
CGGTACCATCACAGGACGGGACCTCCCCTGTTCGCGTAGCCTTCCGGCGTTCGACGTCGCCGGCCTTTTAGTCACCATCGTGTGTGTTGTGTCCTGTTTTCCCCATGTCCTGTGAACGCATCCTTCCCTGATTCCTTACAGGTGCTGCCTGTTAACGCAGTACTTAAGCCCTTGTGTTTCTAGTCTCCGTGTCCGTGATCGTTACTTGTTGATTGTGTGCAGCTACGTGCTGATTTCAGGCATGCGTACCTATGTGTACGTGTTGTTTATCATTTTGACGCGTCTGATACGCGAGGACAATTGAAGTTGAAGGAATAAACTGAAACCTTGCAACTTACCTTCCTGCACCTTGGTCCGCCTTCTTCCACGCATCACATTAACAAAAAGATTACTGCTTTGAATTAAAAACCCTGGCTAAAAAACAAAATATGGTCCTAGATCTGGAATCATTCTACATTTTATCTGAAAAGTACTCACAGTGCTTTACTTTTTCCACATTTTGCTATGTTACAGCCTTTATCCAGAATGGATTCAATGAATTGTTGCCTTAAATTCTACACACAACACCACATAATGACAAAGTTGAAAAAAATGTGTTTCATATTTTTAATAGACTTGCAAAAAGGAAGAAAAATATAAACAAGTATATAAGTATTCACAACCTTTGCTCAAGCTCCATCAGGTTGGATGGGGATCGTCGATGTACAGCCCTTTTTAGATCTCTCTAGAGATGTTCACTCGGGTTCAAGTCTAGGCTCTGGTAGGGCCACTCAAGGACAATCACAGAGTTGTCCCGAAGCCACTACTTTGTTATCTTGGCTGTGTGCTTAGGGTCGTTGTCCTGTTGGAGGATAAAACTTCGCCCCAGACTGAGGTCCATAGCGCTCTGGAGCAGGTTTCCATCAAGGATGTCTCTCTACATTGTTGCATTCATCTTTTCCTCGACCCTGACTAGTCTCTCAGTTCCTGCATCCCCACAGTATGATGCTGCCACCACCATGCTTTACTGTAAGGATGGTATTGCCCAGGTGAAGAGGGGTTCCTGGTTTCCTCCAGACAGTATGGTTGGCATTCAGTCCAAAGAGTTCAATCATAGTTTCATCTGACCAGAGAAGTTTTTTTGTCATGGTCTGAAAGTCCTTCCGGTGCCTTTTGGCAAACTCCAGACGGGCTGTCATCTGCCTTTTACTGAGGAGTGGCTTCCATCTGGCCACTCTACTATACATGCCTGATTCTCCTCTCTTCACAGAGCAATGCTGGAGCTCTGTCTGAGTGACCATCAAGTTCTTGGTCACCTCCCTGTCTAAGGCCCTTCTCCCCCGATCGCTCAGTTTGGCGGCCAACTCTAGGAAGAGTCCTGGTGGTTCCAAACTTCTTCCATTTAAGGTCCCACTCCGCTCATTGACACCTTCAATTCAGCAGATTTTTTTTGCGCCCCTTCCTCAGATCTGTGCCTCAATAGAATCCTGTCTCGGAGGTCTACAGACATTTCCTTGGACTTCATGGCTTGGTTTGTGCTCTGACATGCACTGTCAACTGTGGCAACTTAAATTGACAGGTGTGTGCCTTACCGAATCATGTCCAATCTACTGAATTTACCACACGTGGACTCCAATGAAGTTGTAGAAACATCTCAAGGATGATCAGTAGAAACTGAGCTAAATTTTGAGTGTCATGTCAAAGGCTTTTGTAATATTGCCATTATGGGGTATTGTGTGTAGAATTTTGAGGAACAAAAATAATTTAATAATTTTTTTTATATGGCTGTAACATAACAAAATGTGGAAAAAGCAAGGGGCTGTGAATAATTTTGGATGTACTGTAAATCAAGAGTAGATATTTTTGAAGATCGGTTGATGCAAAATTGCGTCGAAATGTGCACCCGTTACATTTCTATTCATATCTCCATATTGGTTAGAACCCTAAGTTTTTTTCCACATTGTAGGGGACAGTTTTCCGAAAAGAATGACGTGTCGTGTGTGTATTCCTGTATAGTTAAGCCTTCATATCTCGACCACAAAAACGCTATCATAAAAAAAACTAAAAAGCGCACCTGTTACATTTCTATTCATGTCTCCGGAGAGCTTAAAGATAGAAGCCTATGGTTCTTTACACGTTGTAGGGGACAGTCTGCTGCAAAGAATGACATGTCGTTTGTATATTTCTGTAAAGCAGAAACCTTCCAAATCTTGACCATAAAAACACTGTATTTCATGATTGCATAAAAAAAAATTAACCCATGGAATTAATCTTTCTTTCATGTGTGGTTACAAACATTCCAACATTCAACATGCACACACACACAACAATAGTTTGTTTTTAAATAGACTCTGTCTCCCCATCCACCCTGAAGCAATGTGCTAATCAGCTGTACGCAGTGTTTACAGACATCTTTAACACCTCACTGGAGACATACTATGCCAGCCTGCTTCAAGACCTCCACCATCATTCCCCAAGAAACCTAGGATCACAAGATTTAATGACTACACACCCGTTGCCCTTACTTCTGTAGTAATGAAGTCATTTGAGCACCTTGTGCTGTCCCACCTCAAAGCTCACCGACCCTCTCCTGGACCCCATGCAGTTTGCCTACAGTGCCAACAGGTCAGTAGACGATACAGTAAACATGGCCCTCCACTTCATCCGCCAGCACCTGGACAACTCAGGAACCTATGCCAGGATCCTGTTTGTGGACTTCAGCTCTGCTTTTAATACCATAATTCCAGCTCTGATGCAGAACATGCTCTCCCTGCTGCATGTGCCTAAATCCACCTGCAGGTGGATCACAGACTTCCTGTCAGGCAGCGCGTGAAGCTGGGGAAACATGTCTCTGACTCCTCGTCCATCAGCACCAAATCCCCTCACGGCTGTATCCTTTCCCCTCTGCTCTCCCTGTACTCCAAAAGCTGCATTTCACGTCATCAATTTGTCAAGCTCCTTATGTTCGCAGATAACACCACCTTCATTTGGCTCATCTCTGGTGAGAATGAGTGCACCAACAGTTGACCTGGTGAATTGGTACACGAAGAACAATCAACATTCTGAAAACAGTGGAGATGGTTATGGAATTTATGAAGAAGCCAACCACACCTGCCCCCATCACCCTGTGTGACTCCTCAGTCATTATTGCATATTTCTGTCAATTCGTGGGCATCATCATCCCCCACGACCTCAAAAGGGAGCAAAACACCAGCTCCATTACCAAAAAACACAGCATAGGAAGTACTTCCTGCGGTACCTGACAAAGCTCAACCTGCCAAAGACAAATCTTCACCATCTGGTACAGTGCTGCTACTGCCAAGGACATGGGCTGACTGAAACGTATCATTCGGTCTGCTGAGAAGGTTATTGGCTGCAATCTGTCATTCCTCAAGGACCTGGACGCCACCAGGACCCTGAGGCACGCAGGAAAGATTGTGTCTGACTTCTCCCGCCCCGGACACAAACTGTTTCAGTCACTTCCCTCCGGCAAAAGGCTAAAGTCCATAAGGACACATACCTCACGCCACAAGAACAGTTTCTACCCATTGGCAGCTGGCCTGACCAACAAGGCCAGATGACCCCTACTGACACTGACCCCCCACCCCCATACTTAATGCGTTAGATTCATGTAATTTGTTGTGTCATTTTTATTTTTACTTACTGTGCAATCTTATCTACTTTCTGTGTTTTTTTAGTACTTAATGTGTTTACTGTCATGCACCAATACACCTTAACAAATTCCCTGTATGGGTAAACCTACTTGGCAATAAAACTGATGTCAACATTAATTACAGATTTGTTTTCCATTGTGGTTATCTAAGCCCGTCTTAGTGCTGAAAAAGACTTTCAACACATGTCATTGAATAGACTGTGGTAAACTCAATTCCCGTTTAAGGAAATTACTATATACAATGTGCATGTTGACATGAATGGGGTAAATATTTGTCTTTATTCCATGGAATTAATCTTTTTTTCATGTGTGGTTAGAAACATTCCCACATGCAACACGCACACATACACAACAATAGTTTGTTTTTAAATAGGTCTTTTCAGAGTCGACGCATAACAGTAGTTTCTATGAATTAATTATGGAAACTAGTGTGTCAGAAGCTTCTGAACATGTTTTCGTCAATCAGTGTGTGAATCCCTGTAATCTTTTCTTTTTATTAAATATTAGCGCTTATAGGTTTGGGTCAAACACACCGATGACAGAGATTCTTTCAAAAGTTTTGTAAGAACTAATGATGCACTTCTTTCATCATGGAGACTCAGAGTCTCGTGGTCAGGAAATGAGGTTGCATAATGAAATTGGATGGGATAAATAACCTTTTTTGGATCTAGTGGTGCTGACTCACATAATCACATGTACAAACACAGAGGTTTGTTTATGGTGAGTCAGGAACAGCTGGATGGGTATAAAAACTCATGCACGGCATGCACAGTGGATTAAAGGGTAGCTGACACTGCTTCTCTGAAATAAACAACAGTATCACTGTCATCTCCAGCTCTCTGGGTTCTTCCAGCTGTTCACTGCGAGCTACTGTCAGATTAAGGAGTGCACGTGCATGCCTATAACTCAAGCCAAGGAGCATGTCTTCCTCACAGGCTGAACATAGTCAGACTATTCTGGACCTGACCCTAGCCCCGATCTGTAGTTAAATGAAAACTGTATGCTGAGGAAGAGTGGAAGTCCGGTCCGGGTTTTCTGTTTTTCCATGTTATTTTCCTTCCCCTGTTGTCTCCGGGCTGGGGCATGCCACTTCCCATATTGCTGTTAAGAGCACAGGTACAATGTTGTGAACATGTGTGTGCATGTTCTTTTCTGTGTGTTCCCTTCTGTGTCTTGTCATTATTGCTAGGTCTCCGCCACTCAAGGTGATCGATTGGTGTTTGCCTGATGTTTGACACACCCACCTTTGTTTCATCGGCCAATCAACAGCAGGCCCGTCGAGACTATTGTCCTCTACTTGTATTGTTTGTTATAATAATTCTTCAAGTTGTTGTTAAGTGTCCAAACTTCGTGCATGTAGTTAGCCCTGGGGAGGGCGAGGTGGGCAGGTAGGACACTCATGGGCCTATATTTCATCAAGCAGGTTGTGCACTATGTATATATACAATAGGTTAGAGGTGCCAATTAATGTACTTTTGGGAATAGGCTAGGAGGGATTAATAGATCCATCCAAGCTATCGTCTTCCCCGGGGTATTACTGTCTCTGTTCTCTGTCTGTATTATTTCAGCAACAACAGCAAGTTGCCACTGCTTTACGTTGGCCCAAGGATGTGTGGCCGATCCTTTTACACTGCAAGTTGTTGGGTAAGGCTCAGGAAGTTGTGTCATCTCTATCTATTGAGGATAGTTTACACTATGAGATAGTAAAGGCATCAGTATCGCACGCCTATGAACTGTTCCCAGAGGTGTATTGGCAAATGTTCAGACACTGCAAAAAGTCCACCATAAAAACGTTAGTCGAGTTCACTAGGGAGAAGGAGTCTGTTTGACAGATGGTGTACAGCCAATGAGGCAACAGATATGGTTACGCTACAGGAGTTGATGTTGTTGGAGGATTTTAAGAACTGTTTACCTGAGCGTTTAGTAGTGTATTTAAATGAACAGCAAGTTATGTCACTCTCTAAGGCACTTGCTGACGAGTATTGGAGGTTTTGGATAAACCTGTGAGTTCCGACTGGTAAATTTTCCCAAACTGTTCCCCTCATGTGATGTTACGTGTGCTCAGTCCCGAAGATGTGGGGATGAGATTGATTTAGGTAGTACAGTACTTGTCTCGGTTTTCGCCAATGATTGGCCTACATTGTCCCTCTCCGGTGTCAGTATGTGTCCTGAACCAGGGAAGGTGGTCGAAAGAAAAGGAACTAATGAGCTTGGTAACTTTAACTTGCCGGTTACACGAGAGACACTGACTGACGCTCAGGCTACAGATGCTAGCCTGGCTAAATGTTTTCCGTCAGATACCAATCTGACTACAGCCAATAGTGTGAATGTTACCCACTTTCTGGAAAAAAGGACTGTTAATGTAAAATGAGTTCCAAGGGTGGGAATAGGCTGGAACACGGCATTCCAGATAGTTGACCCTATGATGTTGCCTCAGCATGTGTAGTCCTAGGCCCATGATGTTTTTTGGTCTGTTCCCTTGGTGTCCCAAAAACCTACGACCGACTTCTCCGTTTTTTTGGGGCCTGGAATGAAAAGGAATGTAGCCAAGTATTGCTGTACTTGTCACATGTCCATATTATGACCCCTTTCTTGGTCTAGGGATAGTAAAGTGAAGGATCCATAAGAAATAAAGTTGCCATATACAATAGGTGTGTAAATGTGCGAAGTGCTGGTAAACAATAACCCAACAACCAGGTACTGGGTTCACAAAGGTTTATTGTGACTGCAAAGTATGTATAAAATAGACGTGACAATAAAGAAAAGAAACAGAAATACACCCCTGGGAGGAGGAGGACGCTAGCACGGATGCCAAAAGAATGAACATAAAATAAACCCACGCTATTTATTCCTAACTGTCCTATATAAATGAAACTATCTACATTGTATATAATACAAAGTGCACAACCTGTGTGATGAAATGTAGGGCCATGGGCGTAGTGTAGTGCCTACCTAGCCCTCCCCAGGGCTAACTACATGCACGATATACTGGTTTGTACACTGAGAAACCATATGTGGAAGATTAACAACCAACTAATACAAGAAGAGGACAATGGATGGTATGGCTCTTCAAGCCGAACAGAATTGACTAGTTTAAATCTTGGCTGACCCGATGTTGATCGGCTGACGATCAAATGTGGGTGTGTCAAACGTCAGGCAACCACCAATCAATCACCGGGAGGGGCCTATCAATAAGGACAAGACACAGAACAGAACTCACAGAAAAGAACATGCATGCACACAACAATGTACCTGTGCCCGTAACAGTCAGGTTACTGAAAAAACCGAACCAGGTTATTCCCCCAGCTCCCTTGTATCCCATCACAGCCTTTCAGACGTGTGATAATGGACTGTGTTGGCCCGTTAACTAGGACTAGGTCTGGCCATCAGTTTTTGTTAACATCAATGTGCTCAGATATATCAATACCGTAGGGGTATTGTATTCCGTACAATACCCCTACGGAAAATCATTTCAAAGGCTGTAGTCAAAGCAATGACAAAGTACTTTTCGACGTTTGGTCTGCCTAAAGTAGTCCAAACGAATCAAGGAACTATTTTTGTTTTTAAATGTTTGAGAATGTGTTAAAGTCCTTGTCTATTGGGCACAAGATTTCTAGTGCTTACCACCCAGAAAGTCAGGGTGTTCTGGAATGTTGGCACCAGACTTTAAAGTCTATGTTGAGAAAGATAGGTAAGGACAAAAGGGGTCCTTGGGATAAGGGTGTTCAATTTGTACTGTTTGCAATTCCTGAGACGATTCAAGAATCGCTTGGATTCAGCCTTGCTGAATTAGCATTTGGACAAACGGTGAGAGGTCCTTTAAAGGTGTTAAAGGACCACAATCAATTATTGTGTCCCTGTACGTCAGCTTACTTCGCGAGCGGCTAAATCAAGCAGGCGTGGTGGCTAAAAGCTCACTGTTTTCCACACAAACGCGTATGAAACGTCGGTGCGACAACAAAGCTACTGGGCGCTCATTTGAGCCAGTGATAAAGTGCTAGCGTTGTTGCCCATCTCTGGCTATTCCCTGTCTGCACGTTTTTCTGGTCTCTATAAAATTGAACAGGAAATGACTGAGACTAATTATGCTATACTAATGCCGGATAGAAAACGCCATTCTCGCATCTGTCACATTAACAGTCTCAAGAGATTTCACACTTGTGTTGTACTCACGGCCAAATTCAATGTGTGTGCGAAACACCGTAGGTGTGGAAACTTGCCCACTTGAGCAGCAACCACCATATTTGCAGCGCTGTCTGTAACTAAGGCTACTTCTTTGTTTGTGAGCTAACGGTGGTTGCGTAATGGTGTACAATGTCCACGTTTGTGGAGTTGTATGAGGGCACCGGCAAGTCTTTTTATTGCGTAAACAAAAGTAAAGGCACCTTTGACTAGAATGTCCAATAATTCCACTGATGTTAGCAAGAACATAGGAAATAAATCCTTTGGAGTTGGTCCTCTGATGTTTATGAGCTCATCTCTGGGGAAAGAGCTCCCGGTGTTTTGCAACAGAAAACTGAGTTTACAAACAAAATAAGAAAAAACAACGCGCACCAAAACACAGGGGCTGCCATTTGCGGCCCCATCTTCAATACGAATGAAAAACGGCGTTGAATACTCCGCTGGGGCACTTTGAGTACCTTGTCGTCCCTTTTTGCCTCTCTAGTGCACCTGCTGTTTTACAAGCTCTCGTAAACTACATCCTTTGTGATGTGCTGGACCGGTTTGTGTTTGTCTACCTAGACGACATTCTGATATTCTCCCGAACGCTCCCGGAACATATCTGCCACGGTCCTGGAATGCCTCCTGCGCAACCGTCTGTTCGTCAGAGTGGAGAGTTCCACGCTACCACAGTTTTCTTTCTGGGCCACATCTATTCTCGGGAGCAGATGGAGATGGACCCAGCGAAGGTGGCTGCAGTTTGGGGACTGGCCGTTGCCTGGCAACCTCAAACAGCTCAAACGCTTTCTGGGGTTTGCCAAATTCTATAGTCGCTTCATCCGTATCTGCTGCCAGGTTGCTGTGCCACTAACCACGTCCCGACTGTTCCATTGGACCAAGGAAGCAGAAGCCGCGTTCTAGGAGCTCAAGCGTTGGTTCATCTCTGCACCATCCCTATTCAACCTGACCCTTCACTACAGTTTGTGGTCGAGGTTGACGCCTCTGACAACAGGGTTGGGGCCATTCTCGTCCAACAGTCCTCTCAGGACCAAAAACTGGACCCCTGCGCATTCCACTTGTGTAAGCTAACCCCCGCCAAGAAAAATATGACATAGGGAATAAGGTACTCCTCACTGTATAGATGGCTTTGGAGGAGTATCGCCATTGACTCGAGAGTGCAGACCAGCCCTTCCTAAAGTGGACAGACAACAAAAGATTTGCGCATACTTCCAGTCTGCCAAATGTCTCAACTTCTGCCAGGCACACTGGGCCCTGCTCTTCGGTAGGTTCAATTTCCATCTGACCAACCATCCAGGGTCCCGCAACACCAAATCCGATGCGCTGTCTAGGATACATGTCCCCAACAACAAGGAGATGACACCCGAGTCCATCCTGCCTCCTACCTGTCTGTTGGCAGGTGCTGTCTTGGAAACAGCAAAAACGGCAACGGCCCGATCCTGGACACGGACCCTGTAATCATTCCTGACTCTGTACATTTCAAGGTACTTCAGTGGTCTCACTCCAATCATCTAACTTGCCACCCGGAAATCACTCGCACCCTCACTTTCCTCAAACCAAACTTCTGGCGGCCCTCTTTAGATAAGGACACTCGTTCCTTTGTTTCCGCCTGCAACATCTGCGGGAGGAGTACTGGTCCACGTGTCCTCCTGCCAGCCTTTTATGCCCCTTGCCTGTCCTCGCCATCATCGACCGCTTTTTAAAAACAGCCCATGTTGTCACTCTGCTGAAGCTCCCCTCGGCACAAGAAACTGCTGATCTCCTTGTTATAAACGTGTTTCCCGGCTGCATGGGATCCCCGCGGACGTTGTGTCTAACCGTGGCCTCCAGTCCACCACCCAAGTCTGGAAGGCCTTATGCCAGGCCATGGGGGCACGGGTCTGTCTCTCCTTGGGAGCTCACCCCCAAACCAACGGGCAGTTGAAGCACAAATCAGGGGATGAAGGCTACGCTGTGCAGTGTCTCCTCCAACAAGTCCACCTCATGAAGCACGTACCTTCCCTGGGCATAACATGCACACAACACCCTGGTCAGCACTTCCTCTGGGATGTCTCCTTTCCACTGCTCCCTGGGTTACCAACCACTTCTAGGCGCAGGAGGAAAAAATATCCGTCCCATCAGTACAAGCCCACGTGCACCGCTGCCACGCTCCGCGCCTCAGCAAACATCAAGTGCCAGGTCGACCGTCGTGGCTCCTTCTTACGCTCTTGGCAAAAAACCTGCCTGTGAAGATGGATTCCCGGAAACTCCTGTTACGTAGGCCCCTATGAGGTGGAATCCTGTGTTCCACATCTCCCTCCTCAAACCTGTGGTTTCCTGTCCTTTCTGTCCTCCCGCTCTAGCACCACCACCTCCCCGGATGATTGACGACCATCCCGCCTACACTGTCCGCTGGCTGCTGGACGTGTGTCGCTGGGGCTTCCAGTACCTTGTGGACTGGGAGGTCTACGGCCCTAAAAAGTGGTGTTGGGTGCTGCGGCCGGCAGGCGCCGAGTGGCACCTGTAGAGTGGGGGGTACTAGGCTGGGTACTAGTTTTTCCCTATTATTTTCCTTCCCCTGTTGCCACTCCAGCCTTGGGCATGCCACTTGCCATATTACCACCAATCTACCTATTGCGCACACCTGCCACCTATCCCCTTCTCAGTGCTCAGAGTCACGCATTTTGGTTCCCCCGTGCCCGATTCCCTGTCCATTCCAGTTTGTATGACTTGTTCACAAGAACTGCTTGCGTACGTTCTAGTTCCAGCTGCTCACTGTGGGTTTGTATCTATAGTTGGTCCACCCCACTGATTTTAGGTTACGCTTCCATCCGTTTGTCAATCTGCCCCCTTGCAGGAAGTGTCTCGGGTTTTGTTTGGTGGCATATGTACAATCATTGTGCAATCAGTATGATGAGTGACAATCTGTGCTTAAATAAATAATGTATATGAGCAGAATAACAATCCATAAGTAAATTTGCGATCTGTGAAAACATTCAAACATTTGATCTCCATTCTGCATGTCGAAGTCGTAACTGTCTGTGAACGGATTGCATTTTAGACCCAAATAGTTTTGAGACAAACTTCCTGCCCGTCTGAAGGAAAATCAACTGAATTTCTAGTCTGTACTGAAGGTCGTGTCATTTGAATATGACAATTATTATTTCAATTTATGCTATGGATTTTTTCTAAAAGAAAAGAACACTACAATTTAATTATCCAGAGCTTAATCAATTTTTATTTAGTTTTTATCCTTTTTCCATAGCCTTCTGGCCAACAGTTTGCTCACAGCTTTATGTGAGTGAATTAGTTATGGGCTTTTCGAGACTCACGCTCAATACTGTTCCGATCTGCTCGAGACTCGCTGCATTGAGACAATGCTCCGAGACGTGTTCCCAAACACTTCTGGTCACGCGATGTTGGGTGCCGAAACGCAGGCGCTAGTTACGCTCAAACAGGTGTTAAAATCAAAGTGGCAAAACCAAAAAGTTTGAATGAGTGGTGTCAGTTGGTAGAGTTGACGGCTTAGTAGGTAATAATCATAAATATGCTCTATTATCTATGACGAAAAACGTTTCATGTTTATAAACCTAGAAAGAACTCTTATCAATAATACAGTACAAACGTGGTAAATACATTTATTGGTGGTTTAGCGATTTGTTGTCACGCCCTGATGGGTTTCACCTTTTCCCTTGTCTCCGCCCCCCCCACCAGGTGTTTTCTGGTTCCAATTACCCTCAGTGTATTTAGTCCCTGTGTCCCCAGCTGGCAGTGCCAGATCATCTTGTCCAGTACAGCGAATCCAGCGATTCATAGTCCTTGTTTCCTAGCCCCAGCCCAGTACCTTGCTTGTCTCTTGAGTTCTCGTTACCGACCTTCGCCTGCCCACCGACCACGTCTCTGCCCATCGTCTGACACGCACCCACTAGCCCCGTTACCGACCTTCGCCTGCCCACCGACCACGTCTCTGCCCATCGTCTGATACACACCCACCAGCCTCGTTGCCGACCCACGCATGTATTTGACCACGAACATTCTGTGTGCTCACGCATTGCACTTACCTGGATCCTGTCTGCCTTTGGGTCCTACCGGCTTAATCCTGATAGTACGATCTGGCCATGACGGACCCAGCGAATTTGGATCGTCTCCAACAGGCAGTAGCCCACCAAGGAGGAGATCCTGCGTTCCATGGTTGAGGAACTACGTGACCAGCGGGATACGCAGAGGCTGGCTACCGAATCCATCGCTCGTCATTTGGAGAGGCTAACCCAGTCAACACCGGTCGTGGATGCCCTCCAACTGCCGCTCCTGCCGTCTTCCTCCGGTGGCCCTTCCGCTCCGACAGTCACCCCTCGGGAACCACATCTGCCACCGCCGGAGCGGTTTTCCGGTGACTCCCGGACCTGTCGTTCGTTCCTACTCAAATGTTCACTGGTTTTCGACCTACAACCATCGTCGTTCCCTACAGAACGAGCGAAGGTAGCATACCTGATTACCCTGTTGTCTGGACGTGCCCTGGAATGGGCGACTGCGGTGAAGGAACAACAATCCCCTGTCTGTGACAGTCTAGCTAGCTTCTCGGCTGAGCTCCGGAAGATTTTCGATGCTCCACAGCTTGGAAGAGACGCAGCACGTCAGCTGTTGCACTTACGCCAGGGAGCTAGCAGCGTAGCCGACTATGCTATTCGGTTTCGGACTCTCGCTGCGGACAGTTCCTGGAATACCAAGTCCCTGTTTGATGCCTTCCTGAATGGATTGTCCAACTCTGTTAAGGACGAGCTTGCTGCCCGGGATTTGCCTACAGATCTGGATGCCCTTGTCGCCCTGGCCACACGAATTAGCAGTAGACTCTGTGACCGGGCCCGAGAGCGAATGTGCCGAGGCCCCGCCCCGTCACTGACGTCACACGACCGAAGCGGAGAGTGTTCGCCTCGGGTGTTTCTGCGGTCCTCCGAATCCGTCCGGAACTCGCCGGGGGCTTCCGACCGCTCCACCCCAGAGCCCATGCAGTTGGGAAGAGCACGGTTGGCGCCAGCGGAGAGGCAGAGACGGCTCACTAGCCGAAGTTGTCTCTACTGCGGGGAGACCAGCCATTTCGTTGCCAACTTTCTGTTAAAAGACCAGGCTCATCCGTGAAGACGGGATTACGGGTGAGCCACACTAAGATTCCCTGGATACCCACTGTTCGTTTCCCGTTTCAGGCCACCATTCAGTGGGGTGCTCAGTCAATGACGGTCAGTGCTCTCATTGACTCCGGGGCCGACAAGTGCTTTATGGATTCCACCCTTCTAGACCAACTTGGAGTCCCCACACAACCCCTCCAGACACCGATTGAGGCTACGGCTTTGGATGGCCGGTCAGTCGGCCGTATCACCTGTATTTCCGTTCCTGTTGCCCTGGTCTTATCTGGCAATCATCGTGAGTCCCTCCAGTTTTTGCCTCTGTGTTCCCCACACGTTCCGGTTGTGTTGGGCCTGTCCTGGCTCTCTAGACACAACCCCCGTATTGACTGGTCCACCGGTTCCATTGAGGGGGGAGCTCTTTCAACACCGGCCTTCAACACCGGCCTTCAACACCGCCAGTGGTCACTATGAGTACCTGGTGATGCCTTTTGGGTTGACCAATGCGCCTGCCGTCTTTCAGGGGTTGGTCAATGACGTTCTCCGGCACATGCTGAACCGGTTTGTGTTCGTCTACCTGGATGACATCCTCATCTTTTCTCGCAACACCCAAGAACACACAGCACACGTGCGGCAGGTCCTACAGCGGCTGCTCGAGAACCGGCTGTGTGTCAAGGTGGAGAAGTGTGCGTTTCACTGCTCTACCGTCCCGTTCTTGAAGTTCGTGGTGGCTGCCGGTAGCATCCAGATGGATCCGGGCAAAGTCAGCGCGGTCTTGGAGTGGCCGCAGCCCACATCGCGTCTGGAGCTCCAGTGCTTCCTGGGGTTTGCCAACTTTTATCGGAAGTTCATCCGGAATTACAGCTTGTTGGCAGCCCCTCTCTCTGCCCTTACCTCTACTAAGGTGCCTTACGTGTGGTCATCGTCGGCGTCCCAGGCCTTCGCCGACCTGAAGACGCGGTTCACCACTGCCCCTATCCTGGTCCATCCTGACCCGGGCCGTCAGTTTGTGGTGGAGGTGGATGCCTCTGAAAGCGGGGTGGGCGCGGTGCTGTTGCAGCGGTCGGAGAAGGACCAGAAGCTGCACCCCTGTGCCTTCCTCTCCCGTCGGCTCAGTCCTGCCGAACGCAACTACGACGTAGGCAACAGGGAGTTGTTGGCGGTCAAGACCGCGCTCGTAGAATGGCGGCACTGTTTGGAGGGGTCGGAGGTCCCGTTCCTGGTGTGGACTGACCACAAGAACTTGGAGTACCTGCGTTCGGCGAAGCGCCTCAATGCCCGGCAGGCTAGATGGGCCTTGCTCTTTACGCGCTTTGATTTCACGCTGTCCTACCGCCCTGGCTCCCGGGACACCAAGCCCGATGCCCTCTCCCGGGTGTTCGGGTCGGCTGCTCTTCCTTGTGACCCTGAGCCCATTCTCCCTGCCGCTTGTTTTGCCACGTCTCTGGTGTGGGGGGTCTTGGAGGCGGTTCGTCGGGCTCAACGAATGCACCCTGACCCTGGGGGAGGCCCGCAGGGCTGTCTGTTTGTGCCTGACCCAGCACGGTCCCAGGTCCTGGAGTGGGGTCATTCTTCCCGGCTGGTATGCCATCCTGGTGCTCGTCGGACCTTGGCCTTCATCCGTCAACGGTTCTGGTGGCCTTCCATGGGCGTGGACATCCCGACATACGTCTCGGCATGTGCGGTCTGTGCGCGCAGCAAGACTTCACGCCAAGCACCATCGGGTCTCCTGCAGCCGTTACCTGTTCCCCGGCGGCCTTGGTCGCACATCTCACTGGACTTTGTTACGGGGCTTCCGCCATCCGACGGTCACACCGTCATCCTGACCGTCGTCGATCGGTTTTCCAAGGCTGCCCATTTCATTCCTCTGCCTAAGCTACCCTCGGCCAAAGAGACTGCCCGGCTGATGGTGCAGCATGTCTTCCGGCTCCACGGCCTCCCGACGGACGTGGTCTCGGATCGGGGTCCCCAGTTTGCAGCGCTGTTTTGGAAGGCATTCTGCACCCTCATTGGATCGACCGTGAGCCTGTCTTCCGGGTTCCATCCCCAGTCCAACGGCCAGTCAGAGTGGGCCAACCAGGACATGGAGACAGTCCTGCGTTGCCTAGTCTCGGACAACCCGACCACCTGGAGCCAACACCTGGTTTGGGTGGAATACGCCCGGAACACCCTGCCTTCCTCCTCGACCGGTCTCTCCCCCTTCGAGTGTTCCCTCGGCTACCAACCGTTGTTTCCGGAGCAGGAGGAGGAGGTCGGCGTCCCCAACGAATCCAGTGTTTCATAGTCCTTGTTTCCTAGCCCCAGCCCAGTACCTTGCTTGTCTCTTGCTTCCCGTTACCGACCTTCGCCTGCCCACCGACCACGTCTCTGCCCATAGTCTGACACACACCCACTAGCCCCGTTACCGACCTTCGCCTGCCCACCGACCACGTCTCTGCCCATCGTCTGATACACAGCCACCAGCCTCGTTGCCGACCCACGCCTGTATTTGACCACGCATTGCACTTACCTGGATCCTGTCTGCCTTTGGGTCCTACCGGCTTAATCCTGATATTTGTGTCGCTGCCTCTCCTGTGAAGCTACACAGGTTCAAATCCCAGTGTTTTTTTCCCAAATGAAATAAAACTATTGTTTTCAAATTATTCATTTCAGTTAGTGCATTCTATGGCTCTGGCTTTATCATTATCACGGACACATTGATAAACAAAATCATGTTAAAAAGTAGTGATGGTATGTTCCAGTTGTTTCGACACTCACCGCATCAAAGCAATGTCTCGAGTAGTGATGGGCTGCTATACACACAAGCTCGATACTGTTCCGAGTGTTTCGACACTGTTCCGACACTCACTGTATCGTAACAATGTTCCAAAACACCTCTGCTGATGTGACGCCAGGTTTTGAAACATAATATTGAACAAAACTAGTGTAGTTTGATTGTATCCTTGCACCAGTACAAAAAGATTGAATCCTCTTTTTTTGTTTAGGAGATAATTCAGATTGAAACCACTATTGTGTGTTTTTATTATTTTCATTTAGTGCATTCAATGACTTTGCATTCATCGTCCAAAACATTATATTGGATGATTTGTTGAAAAAAGCATATTGGAAAGTAATGTTGGCTGTTCTCTGCTTTTCGACAATGTTCAGAAACATTTCTGGTCACGTGCGGCAGGTTTCGAAACACTGTGACGTGATATTTAACAAAACCGTGAGGCCTGACTGCCTTAGGCTTTGAAATGGGAGATTGCAATACCAACAACTTTGAATTAAATGCATCAAAATGCAACCCTGGTTCAAATAATAACAATGTTGATTGTTTTTCAAATAATGTCTCATATACTGCAAAATTTATCGGAATGAAACCTCAGATTTGCCTTTATCATCCAACATATTTTAATGAAGGAATGGTTAAATAAAAAGCAAGCTGAAATACACAAGAAGAACGAGATATGAACCTCACATTGTACCTTCACTTTCTTAATTGACAGACACCAAGCTGTTGAGGCTAGAAAATGTTTCCAGTAACAAGGGAAAATACGTCTGTATGAACATTGAACATCAGATTTTTTTTTCGGGCCTGCAGATGTCACTCTGGATTAAGTGTTTAGAGCGTTTCATGTCCTGGCTGGGGCCCCAAGCCTTCTCTATGCCTTGGGGCTCACCCCCAGTCAGGACATTACACATAGAGAGGCCTCTGGCCTTCGTTATGCCACTGTGGGCTCCCCAGTCAGAGCAGCTGTGTTCAGTTGCCTTTGATTGGGGAGCCTACTTAGGTTAGGGTTATTCCCACACTCAGTGTGGTTTATTGTTTGTTACTCACATGACAACGCTCACGGTCCTCTTTTGTTTAAACACTTATTCGTGTGGATACACTACATGTTCTTTTATGTGTCGCTTATATGTTTTATGCTAATTACTGCACCTTTCATTTTGCGGTCACAGTTCATGTCGTTTGTTTTGTGTTTATGGAATAAATTCACTTTTCGGGTTGAAGGGACCGCCGGTGCCCCGGGTCCTGGTAGGCGACCAGCTGTCGCTCAAGGGCCTGCTAGACAGGCCCCGAGGGCCAGTGTCCCGCTCCCTGCCCCGAGGACCAGTGTCCCGCTCCCTTCCCCGAGGGCCAGTGTCCCGCTCCCTGCCCCATGGGCCAGTCCCCCGTTGCCTGCCCCACGGGCCGCCATGGACAATGTGCCCTGGGCATATGCAACTGAGCGCCGCCGCCCCTGGCGGCAGACCAAAAACCTCTATTTTGTCTCGACAGACCACATTATCGTCTCCCATTCCTCCTCTGGATCATCTAGATGGTCATTGGCAAACTTCAGAAGGGCCTGGACATGCGCTGGCTTGAGCAGGGGGACCTTGCGTGCACTGCAGGATTTTAATCCATGACGGCGTAGTGGGTTACTAATGGTTTTCTTTGAGATTGTGGTCCCAGCTCTCATCAGGTCATTAACCAGGTCCTACCATGTAGTTCTGGGCTGATCCCTCATCTTGCATAAAGCCCCAGACCAAGGGTGATTGACCGTCATCTTGAACTTCTTCAATCTTCTAATAATTGCGCCAACAGTTTTTTTGCCTTCTCACCAAGCTGCTTGCCTATTGTCCTGTAGCCCATCCCAGCCTTGTGCAGGTCTACAAGAGAGCTTACACAGCTCTTTGGTCTTGGCCATTGTGGAGAGGTTGGAGTCTGTTTGATTGAGTGTGTGGACAGGTGTCTTTTCTACAGGTAATGAGTTCAAACAGGTGCAGTTAATACAGGTAATGAGTGGAGAACAGGAGGGCTTCTTAAAGAAAAACGAACAGGTCCGTGAGAGCCGGAATTCTTACTGGTTGGTAGGTGATTAAATACTTATTTCATGCAATAAAATGCTAATTCATTACTTAAGAATCATACAATGTGATTTCCTGGATTTTTGTTTTAGATTCCGTCTCTCACAGTTGAAGTGTGCCTATGATAAAAATTACAGACCTCTACATGCTTTGCATGTAGGAAAACCTGCAAAATTGGCAGTGTATCAAATACTTGTTCTCCCCACTGTATTTCAGTCCGGAGGTAGTAGGCTAATCCAATGGGGGATGGAGCTTAAATCCGCAAGTATAGGAATAGTCCCAGCTCTTCCAGAGGTTAGCAAACGTGCCAGAACTCAACCGACAGATGTTAAACTCCTAGGTAGCTAGGAACGCAGTTCACGGTCACAGAAGTTACACGTAAACAGCGATTATGATTAACCGGGCTAACAAGCAGAGGAATGGAAAAACATTAAACAAAGACAGTAGACAAGAGAAGTCGACCACAAGTATACTTAATAAAAACAAACGAGAATGGATTCCAGGGAGAAGGGGTAGTCCAGTGCGATGCCAGCAGGTACACTTGCATGGACGAATGATCCCATGACAGGACACTGGGTTACTAACATGTAGCATAACAAAATGCCAGTTTTCTTTTAATTGCAAACTCAGAATTAGGCAATTCTAGTGTTAAACATCAATGTGTTTTAAGTTTGCATGCAATGGCAAGAGATTAGGACAGGGAATAATCTTGGTCAAGACCACTTGCGTCCCACTAAATGTACCTTGAACAAATGTACCTTGAACAACAAGTGAAAGAATAAGTGAAAGAACTCTAACCTTAAACATATTTATGTTATTTATATTCACCTTGCCACACCAAAGCTATTTTTAATAGTTAAATAAAACTATTATACACCATCAATCGTCTCATCAGGAACATGCCCAGATGTTGTCAGGAGTGCATACAGGCACGTGGGGGCCATACACACTACTGAGTCACATTATAAGTTGCAGAATTGAGAATCTCAAATGTTTTTCATGTGTTTTTAAAATCTTAAATTCTTTGTTGAATTCGAATGTGTATTGTTCACAGATTAACAAATGTACACATACATTGTCAATGTGTTCACACAGATTGTCACTCTCCATACAGATTACACATTTACGTGTGGATTGTATATCAGTTCACACAAATAATACTGAGACATATTTAACCACATACCGCTTCATTAAAGATCTGTTTCGCCTTTGTGCATTAGGATGTTGGCCCATTGCAGAGGTCCCCATGTGATTTTACAGGGGTCTCAGATTGCAACTATGTAACCACGGAATTCTGTGCAAATTAAGCACATTGGTAAATTTGGTTGGTTATCCACAGTGTACACTGCTTTGTTTACCTAGCACAGTGGTATTCAACTCTGGAACTCAAAACCAGTTCCACTCCATTATTTCATAGCAACCACCTAATTGGTGTCTTATTTAGACCTGGGATACCAGGTGGGTGCAATTTACCGAAAACCAGCAGGCTCCGGACCTCGTAGGGTAAGGGTTGAATACCCCAGACCTGGAGCGTTTGGCTGTTGTTTTATCCCTTCAGCAGTTCCGATGCTCCCTTTTAGGCAAGCTTCTCTGATTAGGGCCGACCACAGGATGGTGTTGGGAATTTGTCGACAGACACGGTGGGATGCGGTCCATCTTGAGTCAACCAGTCACATACATTTCTCCCTTAGAGATCCGCGTCCAGGACATGTATTGGTTAATAACTCCTAAAATCCATTATCACACGAACAATTTATGTATGTTAGAGAGAGGCTTCAGTCAGTTAAAGTAAAACACACTCCCTTGTGCATCAGGTTATTGTGGTATGAATACATAAGCCTTGGGCTTATAAAATAATTGCATGTGGATGCTTTGAGGAAACTTCTGAGTAGAGTAAACAAACCCAGTCTGAATATTTAAGAAGTTCAAGAGTGAACAATGCTGGGCTATAAGAGGGATATACTGGAACTAAAGATGAGTCAGCCTGGTTTTTACATCTTGTACTGTAAAACAACTTGTACATCTTACATCTTGTACTGTAAAACCATTTGCACAGTCTCTTACTAATCTTACCCATGCAGTTTCAACTCCCCAGGTAAGTGCTTACAGTTACCATATGCTTGATGGCAGAGACCATGTTATGATGTTATCATGTTTATTTGAGTGACCTTACTGTGTAAAATATTTGGCATGTTTCGGTTTTATCATTTCTAAATACTACAAGGTGTCTCCATGTCAACAAACATGTCATTCACTGTGATCTAGCCTGGGTCAGTTATTCTTTTATTACCAAAGAATATAAAAAAGAATAGTAGGCCTAAAAATAAAGTGGCTAGCTCACTTGCTACTGTAGTTATGTTGTCTCAATAAAAACTGCCTTATTCTTCGTTGACCTACCCCTATACTTAACTATTGGTCTGAATGAAACTGCTTGACTACTACAAGGGTAACACTTGACTACATCTCAACATATATTTTGCCCTATGGTGTTTTTGTTGGATCACTAGCCTACATATGTTACGTTTTTGTCCCACATGTTGTTTGCAAAGCTGGAAAGGGTTCCCTACTCAGCTTAATCAAAGTGTGTTTAATGCTACTGACATATCTGTGTTAGAATAGGATACGCTACCTGATCAGTTTAATTTGAAATGATCGGCTGAAAAGTAAAAGCTACATTCTAGCCATGTCTAAGCTTATATAATTATGCTTGTGAAATATGAAAGGTTTTCCCCTTCTGGCTTGATACGGGATTTCAGCAGCTCAACAGTTTGGGGGTTCTTTGTTGTGTTTTTGGTTTAATAATGCACCAAATGTTTTCAATGGGTAACAGATCTGGACTGCAGGCAGGTCAGTTTGGTCTCACTCCGGAGCCATGCTGTTGTAATACGTGCAGAATGAGGATTGGGATTGTCTTGCTGAAATAACCCAGGCCTTCCCTGAACAGGACATTGTCTGTGTGTCAGCAAAACCGGTTTGTATTGTTCAGCATTAACAGGGCAATATTTCCTATGCAGCCTGTTACAGACTAGTGAACCCATCCCCATCTTAACATCTAAAAGACCCATCTTCCACCTGTTTTTTATACTAGTCTTTTTTAACTTTCTAGCTCCAGTCTCTTAGTTTATTTTATTAATATCGGTTTTCCCACTGCAAGTGAAAGGGTTAAACCAGTTAAAAACAGTGTGCATATGAACCAATCAAAGTGGAGCATAGTCTTACACTGCAAACAGACAGCTCTATTGGCAATGAGTGGCTTCCTTGGGGGCATTGGGCGTGTTATTGGTATGATGCCCCGCCCTGCATTGACTTAACAGTTTGATTTAATGGTGTGACAGGTATGACTAGTTGCCACTTGCTGTTCTATTAAAACATTACCTAACAAAATATAACCCACATTCAGTGCACGACATAATATCTTATAATTTATTTTTCAAAATGGCGAATATTCTCATTTAACGCATCAAATAATGTTGTTCATCTTGACCCAAACCCCAAATATACATCAAAATGACAATATGTTTCTGTTACATGACAAGCGAGTTTTATTATGTCAATACTCGGTTAAGACATCTTTTGTTTTTGGTTTGTTTAAGCAGCATACACATAGACATTATGCTTATGTACTGTATAATGCTAGCTTTAGCTTAGGGCAACTGAAATAGTTAGGTAGTTTGTTTTGTTCACCCGATTTTGTAGTGGAAGGATTTGTTTTAGCCTGAGGGAATATAGACTGTTGGGAATATAGCCAGCTGGCGGGCCTGCTGCTAAATGCCTCACCCCATTCACATCACATTTAAGCACACGGTTACATTGTGTCTGAAATCATTCTTTTCAATTGTGTCAAATTACAAGGAGCAAAAGACAGTAACTATAACAGACACTACGTCTTTTAAGCACAGCTAGTGTCCGTCAAAATTAACACTTTTGGCTTTAGTCGACATTGTGGGTTCCTCTTCAGTCCATTCTAAATAGTTCTCAGTCAGCACAAGGAAATGCTGTTGATCCTTCTCTGCTTCTCACATCAATGTGTACACGCTTCCATTTCTGGCTCATTTCTTTGGGATTGGGTAGACTGATCACGTACAACTTTATGTTGCATTCACTGCCTTCTACTGTAATTCTTGTCATTAAACTTGTCCAACTCCTTGATCCTTTCACACAACCCCTCACTTTCAGCAACAAATTATTCACAAGAAAATATAATGTCCTCCACATCCATCACACATACCAGGACCGTGTCTCCCCATCCCTTTTAAAGTAGCATTCACCCCTGTATGCCCACATTGGAGTCCACTCCCCACCACTTCCTGTGCACTGCATTAAATTGCCTCCCTTCTTACTCGCATTCCAAATCTCCACCAACACTCAAGGCCTGCTGCACGGATCCACACCTTAACTTCCTGTCGACCCAAAGGGTCCCACACTCTTGACCACCACATCAGCCTTCATTGCCTTTTGCGTCAACATGGGCAGGGACCCACAAAAAGCATTCCACCTCTCTCATCCTCTCCAATCCCAACAATGGTGCCAATGTAGCACTCAACTAAGTCCCCTCTATCTGACCTACCCATCTTTACACTGCTAGGCACTGCAGTTGGAGCACATTACAGCGGCTTTCCCTCATCCACCCATCCTAGTCCAATAATCATAGCCACCTTAATCATCAACTCAGCCGTATACATACATATATAAAGAATAGTAACCTACCTAAACATTCTTATCTTCTGAAACATGATATATTTCTTGAATTAAATGTTTAAATCTTGCAATCTCCTAAAATGAATGTGATCTCTGACGAAAGACAGGCTCTCCTCCACGTGCTCCAGGCTGTGCCCGGGTCCAACCAGTAGCCAACCAAGATTGTGTGAGAGGTGTAAGTATTCCGGGTGAACAGAGCGATGGTTGGGATCCAAACGTGCGACTTGGGAAAACTCTCTTTGGACAGTGAGCCGGTGTAGGGAAGCTCAGAGTTAGACGAGTTATGTTGTATATAGCACTCGTATGACCAAGCTGGGCAAAAAGGTCCAGGAGTGTAAAGGATATATATATATTGAAAAAAGGCTGGAAAGCCACAGTGCTGCGATGTAACTCAGGAGCCAATAACTAAATACGTAGCAGAGATCTTGCATAGTACTTTGTTTGAGGTAATGGGCAATGGGGAATGGGAACTGAAATAGGGGCATGATCAGTTGATGAGGGACAGGTGTGAGCAGTTGACCAGGTGCTTGATGACTGGGGTGTTTGTGTGATGGTGATGAGCACTGCGCCCATAGGCCACCAGATGGGGTAGTAGGGCCCGAAATAGAGCCAGGTCATGGTGGAACCCTGACAGAACCCCCCCCAACGGGCGCCACCTGGCGGCCGCCTGACACGGCCAGGATTGGCATGGTGGAAATCGCTGATGAGGGAGCGATCGAGGATGCGTGAACTGGGCTGCCAGCTGCGCTCCTCAGGCCCATAACCCTCCCAGTCGACCAGGTACTGCACGCCACGGCGACGAACGGTGTAAGCCGGGTGGTCATCGATCATCCGCGGAGGGGGCGGCGCAGGAGCTGCGAGGCAGAGAGGGCTGGAGGAGAGCGGTTTCAACTGGGAGACATGAAACACCGGGTGCACCCGCATAGAGGAAGGAAGGGTTAACCGAACGGCGCACGGACCTACGAGGGAGTCCACCTTGAAGGGACCCACGTAACGAGGTGCCAGTTTACGTGACTCCACCCTGAGGGGCAGGTCCTTCGCCAGCAGCCACACATGCTGTCCCGGGGTGTAGGATGGAGCAGGGAAGCGGTGCCGGTCGGCAGAACGCTTGGAAGCGGCGGAGGCGCGCAGCCGAGCAATATGGGCAAGTCGCCAAACCCCATGACAATGGCGGAGATGGGCATGGACCGACGGTACGGCGACATCAATCTCCTGGGCCGGGAATAGAGGCGGAGGGTACTCGAGGCAGACGTGGAAGGGGGACATGCCCGAGGAGGAATTGACCAGGGTGTTATGGGCATATTCCACCCAAGGCAGGAAAGTGCTCCAGGAGGTTTAGTCAGTGGATGTGACCGTGCGCAAAGCTGCCTCCAGCTCTTGATTGGTACGCTCGATTTGACTGGGGATGGTAGTCGGACGTCAGACTAACCGTCGCCCCTAGCCCTTGGCAGAACGCTCTCCAGACCTGGTAGACGAACTGGGGTCCGCGGTCCGAAACCACGTACTGGGGAATGCCGTGGGGGCGGAGAGACACAAGGAGATCCGCCGTCTCACGGGCAGAAGGCAGTTTGGGCAGCACAACGAAATGCGCCATCTTCGAAAACCGGTCGACTATGGTAAGTATGATGTTCATACCATTGGAGGGAGGAAGACCGGTGATGAAATCCAAGGCCACGTGAGACCAGGGACGGCACGGAATAGGCAGC
The DNA here is from genome assembly GCA_016801125.1 of Novumbra hubbsi. Taxonomy (NCBI): domain Eukaryota; kingdom Metazoa; phylum Chordata; class Actinopteri; order Esociformes; family Umbridae; genus Novumbra; species Novumbra hubbsi. Next base: position 24,165 of record JACXGK010000832.1, read on the forward strand.
GGTTGTAACAAGGGGGAGCGTTGGGATTGCCCCACGCCTACGGTGTCCGACGCATCCACCTCCACAATAAACTGCAGCGTCGTGTCCGGTTGGACCAGGACAGGAAAGGAGGAGAAGCGACGCTTGAGCTCCTTGAATGAGGTCTCAGCCACCTCGGACCAGCGAAAAGGGACGTTGACTGAGGTAAGGGAGGTGAGTGGTGCGGCTACCTGACTATAGTTTCTAATGAAGCGTCTATAGAAATTAGCGAAACCGAGGAAACGTTGAAGCTGATTCCTGTCCGTGGGCGAAGGCCACTCGGTAACTCCAGTAACCTTGGTGGGGTCCATCTCTACGCGTCCAGGGGAGAGTATTGTCCCAGTAATTGGACTGTGGCAACGTGGAACTCGCTCTTCTCAAGCTTCACAAACAGCCTGTTGCGGAGGAGATGCTCAAGCACCTGTCGGACGTGTACAGTATGTTCTGGAAGGGTGCGTGAGAAAATCAGGATATCATCCAGGTAGACCACAACAAAGTGGTTGAGCATGTCTCGTAGCACGTAATTTACCAAGGCCTGGCATTGGAGAGGCCAAATGGTACCACTAGATACTCGAAATGTCCAAGAGGTGTGTTGAATGCCGTCTTCCATTCATCGCCTTCCTGGACACATACCAGGTGATAGGTGTTGTGCAGATCCAAATTCGTGAACAAGCACGCACCCTGGAGGGGTGTGAAGGTGGAGCTGAGAAGGTGCAGCGGCGATGGCGTTGAGAGCACGATAATCAATGCAAGGGCGCAGTGTTCCATCCTTCTTCCCAACAAAAAAGAGACCCGCTCCTACCGGGGAAGAGGAAGGGCGGATAATCCAAGATGATAATGACGCACGGATGTACTTTTCCATGGTCTCGGTCTCTGGTTTGGAGAGGTTGTATAACCGTCCACTTGGTAGTGCCGCCCCCGGCCATAGCTCGATGGCTAGATCATATGGCCGGTGAGGTGGAAGTGACAGGGCATCCTGTTTACTGGGGTGTCCGCCGAACCAAGGCAACGTTGAAAACATCCTGTTCCCCAGGAGTTGATGGCCCCAGTCGTCCAAGCGATCTGGGGATTATCGGGGTGCAGCCACGGTCGGCCCAGTATGAGGGGTGACATGGGACTGTCGATGGGGAACAATGACAATTTCTCCCGGTGGTTCCCTGCGATCAACAAGAGGAGGGGAGCTGTCTGTAGATCGATGGAGGAGATCTTATGACCACTCAGTCCTTTCCCTGTCACTGGGGTGGTGACAGGGAGACAGGACAGACCCAGCCTGTTCACCAACTCTTTTTCGATAAAGTTGCCGTCTGCCCCGGAATCGATAAGAGCGCGTATGGTGATGGAGTTATTGTGCCAACGTAGTGTGACCACGAGACCGGTGTCGGCAGAGGAGGAGCTCCTCAGTGTAGCCACTAAATCGGATAAGGAAACCGAAAGGGTCTGCAGGATCTCCTCATGCCGGTGGATGGCAGCGCCCTGGAGATTCAGGGCGTGGTGGATGGGGGTGAAGTCGGCTGGATCCATTCTGGTCAGTTCAATCTGTAAGGATTCCGGGTGAACAGAGCGATGGTTGGGATCCAAACGCGCGAATTGGGAAAACTCTCTTTGGACAGTGAGCCGGTGTATGAGTTATGTTGTATATAGCACTCGTATGACCAAGCTGGGCAAAAAGGTCCAGGAGTGTAAAGGATATATATATATTGAAAAAAGGCTGTAAAGCCACAATGCTGCGATGTAACGCAGGAGCCAATAACTAAATACGTAGCAGAGATCTTGCATTGTACTTTGTTTGAACTGACACTGGGCAATGGGAACTGAAATAGGGGCCGTGATCAGTTGATGAGGGACAGGTGTGAGCAGTTGACTAGGTGCTTGATGACTGGGGTGTTTGTGTGACGGTGATGAGCACTGTGCTCCTAGGTCTACCAGATGGGGTAGTAGGGCCCGAAATCGAGGCAGGTCATGGTGGAACCCTGACAAGAGGAAGATATGTCATAATGAAATACAAATACTTTGATGTGTATAAGTAATAACGCCCTAATGTCTCTTGCACATGGTTTCCACTGAAAATAATGACATCTGTTGCAATGTAACGATGTGCTTCAATTTGATCTATTTTGGGCTTTGGCCTCAAATCATTAAGTCTACCCCCTAGGTCAGTTAACATAAGCGATTGTTCTACACAACACTGTATTGGCTGTAACAAGGATCCACCAAAACAATGTTCATGCAGTGACTTTATTCTCAATACTAATGCTAAGCATATCAATGAGGGGTGTCAACCCAGGGAGTCATATTTGTTGGTTTTTATACCCAAAGAGGTATAAAAGATATACTGCAATATGGGTTTGATCGAGTTGAGTGCTTCATTAGCATTAAATGGAAGGCACTGCTAAGCTCTGACCATATAATCGTACCGCTGTCCTACTGTCTACTATATTCTTTACAATCATATCTGTTCATCCCTTCCTGGACTTTTCATTCCCTGGCGTTCTTTGGGGAGAAGTGAAGGGTGGAGTTGATTTACATGGAACAAAGAGTGACTGGCTGACTCTACCGTAGCCCTCCCATCAGCTGTTCTCTCCAACAGCAGAGGATTGAAGAAAAACACAGACCAAGGAATGGAGACGGAGGAAAGGCATTTCCTGCAATCATCTGATCTAATCATCTGATGCCACCTCGCTTACATTTCTCTCTCCCTCTCTCCCTGTCTCGGTCTATGTCTCTCTCAAGACTTATGTTTGGCACATGCCTTGTCTTTGCTGCGAACATCTGTCATGACCAATTTACCAGGAAATAAATCTTACTGGAAATGTACTGTTTCATCACTTTGTTTGTTCATGATAAAAAAGAAAAAGTAAATCAAACACATGCAGAAAAAGCTGATGTTGGCCAAGGAACTTGTGAATGCCTCGAGTGAAGTGATTTACCATTGGAGAGCATTAGCAGAACACTAGCAGGAAAATATGAGAGGTGTTTTGACCAGACAGAGAAAGCAGGAAAAAACAGTAATAAGAACTAAAAGAAAAGGCTTTTCATAGGAAATAAATGACGTCTGAAGATGGGCTTGTTAAATGTTGAGAAACGCCTGTACGTCTTTACTTAAATAATCCTCTTGGACCCTTACGCCATCTGGTGTCCAACAGCATGTAATGACTCCCACAAAAATGATATATACATATCTCTCTTTATTCGTCTAGGGATTGTTTTTTTGTGACATTTTAAGGCACGTGTTGATGTTACATTTACAAAATAAATCTTGGACAAACCAAATCATCAAGTCTGAGTACTGACGGCAGACGTGATCAAAAATAAATAAATAAAAGCACAAACATTTTGGGCGTTGTACAAAAAACACCACTCTCTAGAGAAAGAGAGAACTGCATAAAAGTGCTTATAGAAAATATGACAGCATTACACATTTAGAAACCAATTCTAAATGGTTTTAAAATGACAAGGAACAAGGAATGCACAAGCAAAGGTTTTTAAAAAGACAACATTTACAAAACAGCCATAGAGATATGGATATAATCAATTCATAAACTAAAAGAAATCAACAAGAATAATACTGTAAAAGGTAACACAATCCAGACATTTCCTGAGCTATCTCCTAAATGTTCGATCTGATATCATTGTCATATTGTTATATAATACTCTGCAGAGAGAAAACATAAGAAAAGGAAATTGTTGCAAGTTTCAATAGCTTAAAGTATCAGCAAAGAAAATGTAAAAATATATAATACTAATACACACATTGTAATTTGATAGGTAGAAAAATTTACAACTGTTACCCGAATGTGTTATTATGTTAGATCTGTATCGTCAAGTTACTACTTTCCCTCCCACACAATACTGTAATATATTGGTAATATGAGAATATATATTTATATGTTTATATTGCCTTTATATTGTCTAATATCTATCTAATTCATTCTTCTCTGAACATCATAACAGTCAATAACTTATTCAAATTAAATGAAACAAATTTTTAAGCATGGTAACAGCATTAATCAAAATAACAGGAGGGAATTATGTTAATATCATTTATCAGTAAGAATGCATTTATTTTAATATCCATCCGATAACTATATCAGAACAAAATAAAACACCCTGCAGTTCAGACTGTAAAGAAATCCTTAAAACTTATATGGATGGGTTTCCTAAATAAAACTACTGTATATTTTCCATCAGTATCCATCTTAATTTTTTATTTTGTCAAGAATTCCCACAAGATATACTTTATTACAGTTTTAAGTTTAAAGAGAAACATTTCAACAGTACCAGGACTTGATGTCAATTTCAACCATTATGGAAGGCACTGCTTTGGCATTTCTTGGAAAGACAACACAAATATGTCTCTGGTGAAACTGCAGAACACCATTCAGAATCTGTCATTCTCCATGATACAACTAGAGGAGCTTAGATATAAAACCAATTTTCTAAAGTCCTCAAACAGAAATCCAAGCCTTGATTAAACCTTATTTGGATAATAGCACTCTGGCGGATTTAAAATGACCTCAACACTTCCTGTCAGCCTATAAAAATTGTTTGTGAGACTGGCACTCGTGAGTCATGTCCTGTCATTAGTCTAGAAATTGTATACTTAGCTGGTTTTGTCTTCAGTGCCATAAGTCAGTCCAGTGAGTCCAAGCAAGCAATTCAGTTCTGAGTAAAACAAAGAATGGCTAAAGGATATGATATGATTAAATTCTGGCTGAAGATTTAGGGTCAAATTCAATCAAAAAGGCCTACATCAAGCATTATACACCTGTGACTGCCGTCTATCTTTTACTGGAATCATATTCAAAGCCAAAGCTGTACACTGTATTAAGATGATAAAATAGCCACAACTATTGGCACCCTTGTTGATTATAAGGAACTAAAACAACTCTCAAATAAATTACCACAGTTGTCAGGTGTCTGCAAACTATTTCTGGTCATTAGCCAAATGACCACTGGGGAAAGAATCTTGTATATTGGGTTATGACATGAGTCATCCTAATGAGTTTACATTAGTTTAGTAGTGTGTTCTATTCAAAACCTGTTTGTCAAATAATTTGGCTATACAACACTTTCTAGCTACTTCTCTTACCTCAAAACACTGTGCAATTAAGGTGGTTACTACATAAATTAAAATGGCATTTCTGAATCGTAACTGTGTAATACATGTCATAATACACTTTGGGGCATACAGTGTAATAGGATGTCTAGGAATGTCTTGGACTTTGATGTCTTGAATTGTCTTGGGGGATATATTCTTCCTGCAAGATCCAGCGTGGTCATATGATAATACAATAGAGCTCTTTGGCCACAAACCAGATGTGGGTTTGGCATAGAAACACTGAAACATATTCAGAAAATAGGCCCAACTCGTACCACCTCTAATCTCAGGGGGGCTCTAAGCAAAGCCCAAAACAAACAAAACAAAATCCAATTTTTGTGTCAGATGACCCTGATTGGGCCTAAGGGACCTTCCACTGTCAATTACCCCAAGCACAAATCAATATTTAGCAGTGGCTATCTAAGTCTAAAGTATATCAAATAGGGGTGTGTGAATGTATTTGTATTATGTGTTTTGTAATAGGTTATTGCTCATTGTTATTTAGGGTGCCGATATTTTTGGACCTGACTACGAATCATATCCAAATAGAATGCTAAACCCAAATTCATTTTGATCTGGTTCAAAACATGATCATATGTGACTGTTTAAAAAACGCAATACAAGTTTGATTGAATTTAGCCCTAACAACAAAGCAAACACGACATGACTTGGTTAATACACTCATAGAAAAAATTAAATAAAACAACTCCAGGCAGTTTTTCTTTCATACAGCATAGATCTCGACAAGTTCAATTATGTACACACAGCTTTCCACCTTTACTGTTTCAGCCAAACTACAATTAACTACAGCAACCCTAAAACTCTATCTGTGTATACTGAACTGAAATGAATAATATTGGCCATAGCATGGTGAATATATTTGTAGGAACACACCAACAAATGTTTGCAAACAAACTGTGTTCATGTCCTCATTGTGCCCTGTGAAAAATCATAGACATCCAGCAGTTTTCTTAAAAATAAATATACAGGATAGGCATACCCTCTTTAGTTTAATGGTTACTCTTTTGCCAATGGAAATATTCAGTGTTTCTTGACTTGAGGATTGGCACAACATTGGTTTAAGGTAGTGAATTTTTCAAATACTATCAATACATACAAATTGATTAATACTATCGTGGAAAAGATGTCCTTAACACTGAAAAGGAATGATGAAAGAAGAGGGCATTGTTCATATTGGTCGAGGATCTACCTCTCTCTTTTTTCTTTGTGTAATCCATGTCAGTTATTATACCCAGTATTGGTTCTTTTTTAAAGCCGGGTTGGTTGTCCGACAATGCTGCAGCAATTCGGGGTCAGCGTCTTTGGAGTCCATTTGGGACATGGGGATGTTACTTGCTGGGTCGGTTTTCCGGAAAGTCTCCTGGCTGACCTCTCCATTTTTGGGTTTTGTGCTGGCCACGGTCTGCACGTTGTGCTTGCCGGTCTTGTTGCGCCGCACCAGATAGAAAGCCAAGATGGCTGCCAACAGGAGAAGCAGTAGAATAACCAAGATGGGGATTAGAATAGACCACAGGCTGTTTCTCCTGGAAACCATTGATTTCCTATCTTTGTTGGTAGAAGCGATGGTGGGGACAACTCCTATGTGAGGCCAATCTATGTTGCTACCTGAATATGGACTGTCTGTTGCCCCTCCTGGGAAGTCTTTTGGGTCAGACCTTTCAGACTCGGCCGGGACCTTGAGGATGGTGGCTGGGTAGACCCATGAGGAGTTGTACGGGGCTGTTTTGAAAGACAGAACACATTCAGCTGGAGGAACCCCGTAGGCCTTGAGAAGAAAGCGAGCCTCATCCTGGGCTTGGTTGCCCCCAGTCCCATTAAGGATCTCCATGGCCACGCGGCCCTCATCCACTTCTTTCTGAGTGAACGTGTCCACGGTCCTGCCGTCCGCCATTGGCCCTCGCCCCCCGGTCCGGACGAAGCGGGCCCCACGTGGTTGCTGAATAACGCTGAAGGTGGGCGAGGTCCGCGTCTTGTTGGCCAGTGCCGTTGCGTCGAGAATCTTCCTGTCCAGTAGCACGACGGCACCGCGTGGCAGCAGGGGATCCTGGGAAATGTTGGCTAGAGGTTTGACCATGATGTTAAGAACCGAGGAGACATTGGCTGCCCGGCTCCGGGCCACAAAGGCAACACTGTCCCTAGGTGAGGTGGACTTAATGAAGCGGACGCTCACCCGGCCCTCTCTGATCTGGGTCTGAGTAAAGGCTGAGGTGGGCTGCCTGTCCACCATGATGGCGGCATACTTGGGCACACTGGTGATCTTGTAGAGTATGTCCTCCTTGTTGGGTCCGCCTGTCGTGGCCCTCAACATCTCCTCCGTTACCAAGGTCTCGTCATCCCCTTGCAGCACCTGGATTTCCGGGGCTTTGGCCAGCACCAGTGTCCGGGCCAGAACTCCTATATGGAGCGTGTGAGGCTTAGTGCGGTGCTTACCGTCCCAAACAGTGAACTCAAAGAAGCCGTCTGACAGGCTCCCATCACTGATGAAGACCACCTGGCGCTGGTTGATTGCCTCCTGGCTGAACGTGGAGATGTTTCCACCGGTGGTAGCATCCACAAGCCGCCCATTGGCAGGTGATTTGGATACAGTGAAGTGCACTTCGTCAGGGGTGCTGTCCTCATCGTGAGTGTTCAAGAATTTCTGAGTGATCACTGTCATGGAGCCCTGGAGAACCTCTAGAAGAACATCCAGACTCACCAGCTCTGGTGGACTAGAGTCCCTCCTCCGGATGGAGATGTTGAAGACCTCCTCCAGGATCACGGCCTGCGTAGCGGATTGAGAGGCGGTGCTGCCACCGGGATGGTTGACCCAGGCTCGGAAGGAGAAGCTGTCCATGGAGTCTCCAGAGTCATCGTGGTGGTAGTCTAATTCACCCTGGGTTACGTCCTCCTGCATGAAGTAGGGGGCTTCCGGTTGCAAATCCTGGCCCCTGAGGGTGACTCGCCCATGGGCTGGGAAGCGTCCCATCTCGAAGATCACGCCCTGTTGGCCTCGCTCCGTCTCTGGCAGGCTGAATAGAAGATTGGAGGCGTCCAGAATGGAACTGTTAATGTTCTTCCTCTGACCTTGGATGATGTCCAGACCTAAGAACAACAAAAAAAACAAAGAAAACAAAGGCCCATGGTCATTAAATCATTAGTTCTGTGTAGCTTGCTTACCAAGTCAGGCTTGTTCGTTTGAATTCTACAGGCTGACCAGTATGCACTAAGTAAATTGCCCTGGATAACAGTCTCTGCTACCTGAAATATAGTCTTTGCTACACATGCATGTTCCGATGTTTTGAAACTGTTGTAAATGAACAACTCAGACTAAAACAACGCCCATCTCTTTTTAGGCCTAGATTTCCTGTCTTCCACTTTTGCTTTACTGTAAGTGAACGTAGTATAACAGAAAAACTAGACTCTTTGGAGACTACCTTTGTTCTTCCAAAGCCGCGAGGAGACGTTGTGGTCAGCTGCATAGTAGGACACAGTGATGGGGAGGTTGTGATGTACGACAGGGGCTGGAGGAGAGGAGAGCAGGAGCTCCACTGAGTCCCGCACCACCCAGAATGGCTCCTCAGGCATCTGGTGCTCGTAGAAGACGGCCCCAGACTCCAGCTGTAGGGCAGAACGGAAGACATGATGGGTATCGCCTATCAAAGAAATGTTTCAAACGCATACCAACAAAGGGAGAAAAAGGGGCTTTCTTATTGTATAACAAAAGTTTGTATTTTTCAGTTTGGCACTTTAGTTTAGCAAGAGTAAAATTCGCAATGTCGCCATGAGAGACAGATCTGATGCAATCATTTGTATGAATGCCTGTGGGCAGTAATTTTGACTTTGGTCTAAATATGTTTTCAAGACATGTTCGGTGTATGTATCGGTTTTATGGCATCAAAAGCGCTATTCGAGTATAATAAGCCACAGAAGATCTAGGGCACTGAGGACATTTGGTCAGTTTTCACAAATAAAAGAAAGGCCATTTTAGTTTTTAGTTTTATTTTGCTCCTACAGAACAGAGTGTAACACATCCCAGGGTCTACAAAAAACAGAAGTAGTACCAGAAGAGTCTGGTACAATGAAAGACGCAAAATGTAATAAACAGGACACACAAATACAACTAAAAGTATTTAGTCTAGTTTGTGTGTGTGTGTGTTAGTATATTATTGTGTTTTAGATTGTGTGTGCTTAGCCTTTCTCAGTCTTATTGGACCATGAGGTGTTGTTCCATTACTCTTTTAATGGTAATTTAGCTGCTTCCTTAGTCATTGAGAATGGATTAGATGTCCATGTGCTAATGGCTCTGAATTGGCTTAGAGTGGTCCAGTGGTCTAATCTCCAGGATGTGGTGCAATTGTACCACTGCATCATGATTTTGAATATGGCCCACTCTTTCAGCAATAAACTTCATTGACCATATTCATTGACATAACTGTCCAATAAAGCATAACATTTTAATTACATTTCCTAAAAACATATACACACAGTAGTGTGCAAAAGTCTTAGGCCACATGACAACATAGTTTAAAACTGGTTATCTGGGTGCTGAGTGTTTATTTGCTCATAAAAACCCTATATAACATTAGAATAAGTACAAGCAAACGTCAATACAGTTAAAAGTAAAAATGACTGTGGCCTTATTTGGATGAGTGGTCTGGACCAGTGCATGATACAAGGGCACTGCAGCGTCAGTTTGAATCTGGTCCACTGCTCTTTCAGTAACACCTCTCCCCTCTATCTTTCCACATATTCCTGTCAAAATAAGGCATAGCCACATCCTCTGGAGAGATATACAAAACGTTCTTGTTAGGTAATTGATATCATGGACAGTAATTCCCTTTTGGTCAATATATGGACAATATATTGCAGTCATTGTACTCATCCTCATTTGGTATGAATTGTATATGTTATATGGTGTTAAAAGCAAGTAAACACTAACTTTCCAACTTAATATATTTGCACCATATTCTCAGTGGCCTAAGACTTTTTCACAGTACTGTATATATATATATATACATAATGTAGTGTGAAAGCTCCATCAGCCTATGGCTGATCGAGGGCACAACGGATGCTGTAGTTCAGGACCATGGAGAGCGAATGCCCTCAGGGAGCCGCAAGGTTCCGGGCGAAGAGGTACGCACACTGGGGAGGCTCCATCAGGGAGGTTATAAAGGAGGAGGGAACCGCCAAGAGGAGAACGCCTGGAGGAGACCACCAAGATGAAGAATCAAGGATTGACTTGTGGGTTTCCACCGTGGACTATTAGTGAAAAGGACTGATATGCACCGGATAGTCCCCCATGAACCAGAGAAGCCGCCGGAACCACTCTGTTATTTCTTCCTTTGATTCGAGAACCGATGGCTTCTTTAGTTTCTCATTATGCTGCTTGTTTCTGTCAATAAAACAACCTTGGGGCTTGCACCAGTCACTGGTCTCTGTGTTCTTGCTCTGTCTAGTTACTATATATTAATAAAAATCCTAGCTTGCTGCGATATTCTATGTTGCCATGAGCTTATTTTAGACCTTGTGTCTGTGAATAGACCCTCATTGGCATGTCTTACGGGGTATATGAGGTTATCCAAACTGTATATCATTTGATCATGTAGACAATTTGTACTTTCTATAAGTGATATTTGTCATAAAAACTAGCTGCTCATCAACCCTAAAGCAAGAAAAGGCAGTATGCATATTGTTATTGATAGCTCTGCGTGTGCAGTCAATGGCAATGTGCTGCATGGTTTTGAGCCAGCGGTAGCTTTGCTATTTCCTTCTTTGACTCACCGGACAATTAGGTAAAGAAAATGCTTTAATTTCTACACGTTTTATTAGATTTTAAATCCAAACTACCGGAATACAAAGGGGATGAAAGGCTAATTCTATTAGATGTCACAGTAAATTGTGATCCAGAAGCACTTTGCGTTTTGATCCAGAAGTCTTTGCTTTTAAACGCTTTTAGACGGCGTCAGAGAAAAAGGGACCTTTCCCAGAGAACAAAAACGTTCCAACTAACGTATGTGTTTTTGGTTTTATTCATGTGGTGAGTTGCTTTGGATCATTAGCCTTTTTTTGTTTTAGTTTTTTCAGCGTATTTGACTAAACGTTTAAATCACCACAAAATATCTGGGATGAAGGGTGTGGTGGTCCTGGGAGGTCACTCTGTCCTGACCTGAACTTGAAGAGCACAGAAACATATCCGCGCCACGGGCAATAAACCACACATGGAAAAATAGATTGCAGTGTTCCAAGTATCGTTCATATTTGTTGCTGGTTTTTACATTCAATGGGTTGTATGAAATATTTTCCTCAGCTTTCCTATTTTATCCCCAAGAGTACACCTATACTATTAATTAGTTTAAGGGGAACACACATTTATCTATGTTCATAAATTACTTAAAATAATTGTTGTATTCTCTCGTTAGCTCAATCTGTGCCACGGCTGCACATGTGCACCCAAACTATGAACATTCTAGAGTGCTGAGGTCACACAAAGTACCCCAAAACTCTCTTGGGGGACAGAGTTACAGAGTTCTGTGGCAGTTAGTGAGTTATGCACTCAGGTCTCTCACTCCGGGAAAGCAGGGTTGTGATATTGGTACATAACATACACATTTTATGTGATAAATGTCAGTCAGTGGGTTTTCAGCCTTCTGACATCTCTGCTAAACACAAAGAAATGCCAACTTACATGCGTTTAATATGCAAGAATCCATTGATAGTACTACTGGGGGAACTCCTCCTATGTCAATTATCCTTCTATACTACTATAATACTTTGTCAAACAGCAATACAACATTTGGGTTGTGCTGTTAGTTGTGTTTCTGCTCATAGACAAGTATAGGTGTGTCATGCTGAGATGCAGCGAATATAAAGCTCACAAAATGCAAAAATAGGACAACATAACATAAAAATAAGTATCTAACGCAACATTCCAGTAATATTAATAGCCAGAAAGTATGGTCTGAAGTAACACCCCTTGTTTTTTTTTTATACAGCACTACTGTTGGAGCCATTTTATGTATAACTGTATTTTGTGGTTTGTACGTACATGTGAACACCAGGGGGTGTATTGAGCCAGGTTGCATTTGTATATACAGTCGTTGACAAAGGTTTTGAGAATTACAGTTCATATTACAGTAAGTATTGGTTTACACAAAGTTTGCTGCTGCAGTTTTTTTTTATCTTTTTGTCAGCTTAAAATGTATCAGAATTTATGGATTTTTGATTGTCCACACACCTCTTGAGGATTGACCACAAGTTCTCAATGGAATAAAGGGGGAGTTTCCTGGCCATGGACCCAAAATGTAGCTGTTTTGTTCCTCGACCCACTTAGTTATCACTTTTGCCTTTTGGCAATGTGCTCCATCATGCTGGAAAAGGCATTGTTCGTCACCAAACTGTTTTTGGATGATTGGGAGAAGTTGCTCTTGAAGGATGTTTTGGTAATTTTTTTTTCTCATGGCTGTGTTCTTAGGCAAACTTGTAAGTGAGCCCACTCCCTTGACTCAGAAGCAAACTCACACATGAATGGTCTCAGGATGCTTTACTGTTGGCATGACACAGGTCTGATGGTATCGCTCACCTTTTCTACTCCAGACATATGTTTTTCCAGATGCCCCAAACAATCGGAAAGGGTATTCATCAGGGAAAATGACTTTACCCCAGTCCTCAGCAGTCTAATCCCTGTACCTTTTTAGTAGAATATCAGTCGGCCCTTGAGGTTTTTCCTGGAAAGAAGTGGCTTTTTTGCTGCCCTTCTTGACAGCATCCACCAAAAGTCCTCGCCTCACTGTGTGTGCAGATGCACTCACACCTGCCTGTTGCCATTCCTGAGCAAGCTCTGCACTGGTGGTGCCCCGATCCCACAGCTGAATCAACTTCAGGAGACGGTCCTGGCGTTTGCTAGACATTCATAGGCACCCTGAAGCCTTCTTCACAACTTCTCCTTGAAGTTCTTAATGATCTGATAAATGGTATATTTAGGTGCAATCTTACTAGCAGCAATATCTTTGCCGGTGAAGCCTTTTATGTGCAAAGCAATGATGACTGCATGTGTTTCCTTGCAGGTAACCATGGTTAACAGAGGAAAAACAATGATTCCCCACCCTCCTTTTAAAGCTTCCGGTCTGTTATTCTAACTCAATCACCATGACAGTGTGATCTTCTAACTTGTCCGCGTCAAGACTCTTACCTGTGTTAATAAGAGGTTCAGTGACATGATGTCAGCTGGTCCTTTTGTGGCAGAGCTGAAATGCAGTTTAAATGTTTTTGGGGGATTAAGTACATTTTCATGACAAAGAGGGACTTTGCAATTAATTGCAATTCATCTGATAGCTCTTCATGACATTCTGGAGTATTTCCAAATTGCCATCATGAGGCCGCAGACTTTGTGTAGATCTATTTGTGTAATTCTCAAAACTTTTGGCCATGGCTGTATGTGAGCTCACAGGAACAAGAAGGCAGCGTTTCTCAATGGGGGAAGTAAAGCATTTGTGTTCGTGTGTCAGGAGTGTGTGCAATGAGGCTACCAGAAAGTATGCAATTAGGATTATGTTTGTTAGGAAAACGTGCATTATTATATCGCCTGGATCTATTTTGTAAATAAATGGACACAGCAAACAAGAAATTCAATGCTTAGACTTTAGATTATTGAAGCTTGCGTCATATCACTGAACCCCTTGTCCAACTCTCAGTGGTCTTAAGTTTTCACAAGGTGGAAAGGCCGCTACAACTACTATGGTTTCGTTCAGTATGATGCGTCCAAGTAAGGAAGCAAGGCAGAATGCTTTGAGCTGTAGCACATTGATGTAGCACATTGATGTAGCACATTGATGCAGCACATTGATGTGCTGGCAACTTAAAGTGGTGCTCCAGCGAGCGATATCTGCCATACCTCCCACCAACCTGTCGACGAGGCATTGGTGCATTCAGACTCCCAGCGGCAGAGTCTGTTCAATGTCACTCTCCTCGACAGGGAGGGGGTGAGATTGCCACTTAAACAGCGTGCCTATGCACGGATCTGTCACCGGCAGCTAACTATGTCTGTTCCCATTCTGGTGTTGATGGTCAGAGACAAACCATCGCTGGAGCGGCCTGAGATCGAGAAGGCCCAGTTAGAGGTGAGTAGGCTGAGTTTCCTCTGGCACTCTAAAACCAACGTGGCTCAACAGAGTACGTCTCCGGTGAGTATTTGCTCTATTCTCATCTGAGGGTGCCGTACACTCATGACAGTTATGTTGACTGACTTCCCCAGGACAACCGCTGTCTTCGGTGAAGTCAGATGTCTCGTCTCCATGTTCGGGGGGCGGTTCACGAATGCGTCCAAGCTGTGGCTTGCTCTCTTGATTGAGACGTCCAAGCAGTTCAAAACCAGAATCCCTGCGATGTGAGAGGAACTATGTCTTTGTGAATGTACTCAGAGCTAGTGAGAGGCCCAAAACTCTTCGAAAAGCAAACCGACGGTACTACCAGTGATCCTGATGAACAGGAATGTGGATGTATGCATCTTTCAGGATGAGATGTTGGCTGTAAAACGTAAACCACACAAGATGGCCAGTAATATCCGCACTGGATATAACATATTTAACTAGAGCCACTTGAACACCGGTTGAGGCCAAGCAGGTTTAGAAATGGACGGAAACTGCTGTCCTTTTTTGGGACAATGTGATATGTGGAGTAAAACCCATTGAGCTATTCCTGCGGCATTATATTCCTGATTGCGTCCTAGCTCAGAAGTAAAGGTTCTTCCCTCTTCATCCTGTTTGGATGCCTCTGTAGGCAGTCGCCATAGAAACTGAAGGTTGTATCCCCCAAGGGCCGTGCCCAGCACCTGGTTAGAGTGTGAGGCATTAACAAAGCCAGGTCTAAACCCAGCACCATATCCGTGTTAATGAGGTGTGCCGTGATGGTGAGGGTCCAGAAAATGCTTTGCAACCACTCATCCCGGTCTCCTTTGGGTTGTGACTGAGGGCAAGGCACTTTGCCAACTATCTCCCTGTTAGGGAGAATCACTGCAGCCACCATGTCATCCATTATCGGGGAAGCCAACATTTCTCACAGTGACATCTAACTTCACAACCTGGAGAGAATCGTACAATGCAGACATTTTGTCTGAGTGGTCAAACTATGCTAATTATGATGATCTGGGCATCCAACTAGAATGGAGGGTTCCCCCAGTAGATCTGTCACACCGAGACTACTGCAAGCATGTACACACGCAGGCATCTCCTCATCATTTGCAGAGATATCCCAAAAAGTAAGCTTGAAAACTCATAACATAAATGTATCACAGGCTTTTGTTCTTTGGAACGTCTCTGTGATGAAAGACAGCACATTTGGGAACAACAATTGTAGTCATGTTCATTCATCTGGAGATCCTCTGCCTTACCTCGGACTGAGAGAAGCGTGTGATCTCGTCAAATCGGTTCCTGTCATTAGCCAAGATCAGTCTCCCCAGACGAGGAGGTCTAACTAATGAGAAGCGTATTTCATCTCCTTCCTCGTTGGTCACAGCCTTAAGAATGGCACTGGTAATGACTTGTTTCGTTCCTGTAAAATAGTACAAATTGTACAAATCATTTATGTCCTGTCGTCGTAAAGTGGAGAACAAACCAAACAGCAGCTGAAATGTATTAAACTATATTGGGAACTCAGATTGTATCAAAAAACATATTTTAAACAAAGCCATGAGAAGACATTTAAAATCCAGATAATTTTTTAATGCTATACCTCTGGTCAGTTTGTGTCCACTACTTCACAACTGAGCACGTGTTAGCTCACCTGGAAAGATCACAAGTTCCTCCCCGGGTTCCACCATGGTGATGGTGAGCTCTCTGGCCGTGACGACAAAGCGATGGAGAGGAGAGGTGTGCTCGCCGTCTGTCACGGTGAAACCAAAGCCTCCAGATTCCAGACCTGATTGATCGGTTGAGAATAAAGACATAGGCTGACCATCGAAGTGGAAGATAACTAAACGTTTTCCACGGGCCCGGAAAAGGTCCGGACCAAGTTTTACATTTTTCCCTTTTTCTTTCGCTTTGAGCTCCACTCCAGGCTCCAGTATTCCAGGCCGCCTTTTCCATTCCACCTCTATATTATGCACACCTGCTGCTTTCCCCTCATCAGCACCATTCCTTTTATACCCAGTCCTCACTACGCTACCTTGCCAGTTTAATGCTTATACCTAGTCACATTTGTGCCCCCTGCCTGAATAAGGTACAGTGGGGAGAACAAGTATTTGATACACTGCCAATTTTGCAGGTTTTCCTACTTACAAAGCATGTAGAGGTATTAATAAAATGCAAATTAATTACTTAAAAATAGTACAAAATCTGCAGTGTATCAAATACCTGTCCTCCCCACTGTACATGCCCTTATGGTGGCGCGTTCTAGAACGTTCTTCTACTAGTGCAGTTCTGTTCAGTGCTAGTGTTTTGCCTTGCTTGTCCCAGTTCCCCAGTGGGTTTTTTCCTTCTGCCTGGCTTGCCCTGCAGTCTTGTTTTTTCTCCTTGATCTGTTTTTGTTGCTTTACTCCTCGTCTCCTGTTACGCTGTGCTTTACACGTTTTGGTCCTCTGCCCGAAACCTGCCAGCCCCTATCTGACAACGTTTTCTAGACGTAACTTTAAAAAATAAAAAAATTTACAGCACAGTTGTGAGCTTTACTGACCAATAGATTTGAAGCTAATCTTTGGACTTTAGTTATTTATGTTGTCCTATTTCACACCCTTTCCCTCCCCATCCCAAATTCTGTACATACAACCATGTCTGCCTGAAAAAAACCCTAACGGATTTAAGGGTTGAAGGTTGCCGTAGGCCTTGCTCTGAGGAGTTTGTTTCAAACCAATCTTTTTATTTTAAAGATGTTTTTGTTTTTTACAGAAAGTCAAAATGGGTCAAAATATGTGAGGGAATCCTCACTCACATTACAGCCTTAGTAAGTTAAGCTTTGTAACTCAGGGAGTGGCTATGGATGAAGGTAAATCATCCCTACCTTCGTGGATGAAGATGACTTCCCCATTGTTAATTTGTGCCTGTGAGAAGTTCTGGATTTCTACGTCAGGATCCACCTTTAAAGCAACCATGCCATTGATAGGTGACTCAATGAAATAAACCAACTCTTCATTGGCAGTGTCTGCGTCTTCTGTATTCAGCATGTTAGTGGTGATGTCTGATTCCTCTCCAACTAAAACCTAAAGACACAGCAGGAGGGGGATAAGACAAAAAGTGAAACTAAATATAACAACATTTTATAGCTAAACAAACACCTTCCAAACCCCATGATGTTGTAAGGATATTATATTTTCAGTATAATGGCTGATATGTTGGGGTAAAGGAATGACTCTGAAGGAATTAGTCTCCCTGAGTTGGAGGTTTTATTAGACGTCTAATGGTGCTGGCTGACAAGAACATTAATTGAAAGAAATGGGCCAGATCTCCTGAAAGACAGCCTTAAATAGGCAGAATCAGCAGGGAGAAGGTTGGGAAGTACATATTGATTCATTCTGCCCAGTTCTTTTCTTAGCTCCTTCCATCTCCAGAGTAAAGGAAACAAAAGAAAGAAATCAAATCAGAAGTTGGAGAAAAATGTAAGAGAGGGAAGCCAAAAGAACAGAGCTTGGCCTTAAGCACAGGCATGAATCCCCATTAACATTGGTGATCCTATTTTTACAAAAACCTATTCCAAGGACCAGACACAAAATGGGATTAGAATATTTTCTCAAGGAAAAGAATGATTGGAAATGATGATTCAGGAGGGGAGGGGAGCAAACCCAGTTAGGCTGAGGGATGCAGATGAAGGATTTAGACCCTTGAAGCCAAAAGGTGTTAGATGACGGATCTCGAGTGTGAGTTTCACGAAATATTATCCTTGGGCTGTAGTTGGAAGGCCACGATGAGGAGGAGTCCACCCCCACATGCAGTTCATTGAAATAACCTTGTAATAAGAAATAGGTGGAGACAATGGAGAAGGCGGATTATGGTCATTCTGTAGATTTAGAATGATTCCTAATTCTTTCAAACACTGGAGATAAATGTATGCACAGCACTTAAATGAACAATCCAATGTACTATTTTTCCTTCATTGCGACTGTAAATATGTACTGTTCCTCCCGCTGTTGTTCCCTATGACGCTGAACGGCAACAAGCCTGTCTTGGAAGCAGTCTATTGATAGTATACCATGACAGCACGCTTTGGTTTTATTTCACTGCTGCTATTTCCAAATGCTAACTACTATCCATTTGTCGAGGTACTAATAATTTGTCTGGTACTAATAATATGGAAAATAGAATAAAAATGGAAGATTAAGAAATGCACTTATAGATGATTCAAAGGAACATTAGGTAGAATCTGGCCATGTAATATCAGAAAACCATCTGCGAACATAATGGAATAAGGGATTGTGTTTCATTAGACATGTTTACTCAGATATGGTTTTGCTGCTTAGAAGTGAGACCAGAAATGCAGACTTTCTATTGGGAAACAACATACCCCTCTTCTATTTGTGTCACTAAGATACGTGATGATCTCCTCCACAAGCACATCAATGAAAATTGGCAGACTGGGGAAAGCAAAATCCCTGTGTAATTTCCTGGTTGCTGGACAGTTCACTCAATTTCTGTTCTTGTGAGAAAATAAGCACTGAATAGTGTAGGAAATCAATGCTGTATAAATCTAAATTACTGTGAGATTTCTTTCAAATATCAAAGAATATCGTTTTTACTGCTTTTTTAAAGCAGGTTGCTGAAAAGTCAAAGTCTAGTAAGGGTGGTAAATTAAGGATCAGGGAGATTTGGTTTGAATGCAGACTATTATTTAATTCGCCTAGCTTCCATGTGAGGAAGATTCTAATGGTTTCTTCTTTACTCATAAAGTTTAAAACCTCTAATCGGCCCAATAATTTCCTTGTATTTGTGGAACAAATCATTTGTTAGTTATTGTATATACAATTACATTCCTCCAGCATCATGTTTAAATCATATATCATTTAGAAACTGCCCAGTAAAACAAAACATTTATTGTTGTCAAATCTCTTTCATAGACCGCTTTTACAGGGTATGGATGTAGTTTGTTGTATTCTATACCTTTAATGTACATACATTTCAAATGTGAATAATATTTAGCACTATATTTAAGAATATTAAGTTCAAAACATGTTGGCTCACTTACACAAGCAATTCCGTATAAGGGAATCTTTCAACTCTGTATAATATTTGTTTCTTCAAAAATGTTCTAAGTGCTTAGATATTCCCCACTGAAACGTCCTTGTCGGTCCCTCTATCAGTTTGCACTGACATATAGTCTTCTCATACACCACCCTAAACCTGCTTTCCACATGAACAAGCTAACACTATTCCTGTCTTGTTTGGTAGGAGGAGAAGCAGACAAGGTGTGTAATTGTTCAAAAATCAGTTTGGAGGCAGGATTCTACGCAGTGCCCATTTTTATAGAAATGCATGAGCATACTAAATTAAAATTTTAATTATATCTGGGCTACATACAATTGTATGCACTAAATGTTTAATTGCAGGCCAAAGCAATTATTTCTTATTGCTTTCGAGTGGCAGTAGTGTTCAGCAACATCAAATAATATGTCATTCCCTTAGATCTCCACTAGATGGCAGTTTTACCTCACTGTCAAGCAAGAAAGTCATGTTGGCAAGTTAAATGTCAAGTCTGCTGACAATCTATCAATGCATTTACTCTTCATTTAGATGAGTTGCAAATTAA
Organism: Novumbra hubbsi; assembly: GCA_016801125.1. Classification (NCBI taxonomy): domain Eukaryota; kingdom Metazoa; phylum Chordata; class Actinopteri; order Esociformes; family Umbridae; genus Novumbra; species Novumbra hubbsi. The sequence continues at coordinate 44,005 of JACXGK010000832.1, forward strand.
ATTTAATCTGACAAAACAGATGTGTTAATTGTTTTTAAGACATCAATACGGTAGCTATCTAGAGTATTGTCTCCCTCAAAGCATTGTTATGACTTGACAGGATATCCCTGCTTCGTAATTCAACACAATCACTTTGTGGGGATGTAAGCCAAACTAGTACTGAAATGGCGATTTTGATCTTTTTCCCCCCATATGCATATTAAAGCAAGCTAATGCATGATAGTGCAATAGATATAGACTTGATGAATAAATCGATAATTCCAATACGAGAGAAAGAGAGAGAGAGTTAGAGCAGTAGAACTGAAGGAAAGAAATACAGAAAGTTAAATATACACGGCAGAGAGAATTCCCCTAATAGAAGCCAGCTGTGGTGGAGACCTGGCCAGGCAGGATCTACTTCAACCCCAGCATCAGAAACGGGCCGCGCTATTCGTCATGTCTGTTCGTCTGCTGTAGGTCACTGTGCTCACATTACCTACCCTAAATCAGAACCATTGCTAGGGTAGCCACAGGAGAAGCCGGTGTGGGTCTGAATGAGCACCAGGCCAGCATACGGATTGAGAAATATATCATTATATTTCATTTCGCGGCCGGCAAAAGACTCTGTGATTGGCTGGCACCCTAGCAATACCAAAAGCCTGAGGTCTTGTCAGCATCTCGGTTTTCAAAAAATACGGGTTACCGTGGAAACGCAGAACCACAGGCCAGAGTCGAAGAAGCAGAATGACACACTCGATTTACAGTAGTGTTTGAGACAATCGTATTTTTTCAATCGTCTTGGTCTAATCCAAGGCGAGATTTCAGTACTTACTGTTTTCTCAAATTAATAGGTGACACAATACAATGCCCATGACTAGAATTGGTAATGAACCGAAGGTGTAATAAATGCAAAAATAATGTGTTGCCCCAGTAGATGTGGCATTACTTTAGGTTTTAATTCACTATCAAGTACAGTAATTAGTCAAATGTTAACAAACACATATATACTTCATAACTGGGTCATGTACTCCTAAAATCTCCACCAGGCACTACCAGAGGAAGACTGGCATTCCGGTTCATTCCTAGGTTTCTGCTTTTCCAAGGACTTCATCCTCACCGCTGCATTTCATTGCTTTCTCTTTATGCTGGATATCTGTATATTGTAAACTGCATTGACTATTAGTTGAAAACTTGCACCAAAGATGAACAAACAATAACAACTGTGCTCATGCTAAACACGAGCTCAAAACAAACAGGAACTTGTCATGGGACGACATAAATACCTCCAGTCCTGTATTGCGTGTCAGTTTAGGCGGCTCGTCGTTGACTGGGAAGACAGTGACAGTAAAGGTGACAGGAAGGCTCCTGCGCTGTATCTCATAGGCCGAGGCGGAGAGCGTGAAGCTGTCCTCGACGCTTTCCGTGCTGTCATGGAGGTAGTAGATGTGTCCACGTTTCACCTGCAGAGGACAAAAGGAGCCACCCAGCGTCAAACAGACCCAGTCACTCCTGTCACACAACGCTGTTAGGCAAGGAGGCGCTGCCGGCTGCATGCTTCTTTCCTCAAGCATCTCAATCATAGCACGCGAGTCTGGGAGATTGTAGGCCAGGAGTTCTTCTGGGACTGTGTGTGTGTTTGTGTGTGTGTTATGGATGTGATTTCAGAAAGTTCCCAGCGGTTTTATAGAAGCAAACCCAATGAGACTCTGCTCTACTCCTCCTGGTGGTTTATTGTACTTCCGTGTCCCTTTGCAAAATCTAAAATGTTCACGTCGAAGCGCAGTGTTTAAATAAAGCTGTGTTTGAATTGTCTCTTGAGTGTTCTCATACAGTGTTCATTTAGAACATTATGTTTCTGTGATAAAACTTTTGGATTTGACAGGAATATATATTTTTCAATTTGTTAATGTTTAATTTGAGATTATGGCCTTGACTCATTGGATGAACTCCATAGGTTTTGTAAATTAAAAATAAAAAACACACCAAGCACTGCTTAAACAACCAGATAGTTTTAACAAGCACTAAGAGTAGACATTTTTTCCTGGATACGAACCAAACTTCCACAAGGAGTCGCTAGCGGTGACAAGACTTGATAACCCTTTCAAACATCTCTCTATTTTATTCCTATGTTTAATATATTGTGCAACCATATGTGCAAGTGATAATTAACAATCATCATGTGGGTTTTTTGAATTCCAATTTTGGTGACTCGTCGTCTACAGTGCCAACCGCTACGGCTACAGGACCAAAACTCCATCACTAATTTCTGTATTCTAGTAAAGCACAGTACCGTGACATAACCTCAGAAACATCTGCTTTTTGACAAAAGGTTTCACTAATATGTTTTCATGCAGCAATTAGACCCATTTGAGGTTCGCGGAGCATCAGTCCCACACAGCAATGGGCATGAGGGAGAACCATCACTCTCAAATGAGCACGTCGAAAATATTCCAAATCATGTCCGATAATGAGTGGAAGCACATCCGCCCTTCATTTATGAACCATTACACCCTGATTCAAATCCTGCCTCAATCCAATCAGCCTGTAAATGTACTTCACAATGTGGTTCTCATTTTGGGGAATGGCTATTTTGTCCTACCAACCAAACAGCATTGCATAACACAAATAAAAATGAACTGAGGATGTACATATGTAGTACCTACATAAAATAGCACCACCTAGTAAATAGATCTAGCCTCACGTGTCAGTAATTCCTAGATGTCCACAAGACCACTATGTCAACGTCGTCTCCCCCCCCCACAAGAAAATACATCTCTCACCCTAAAGATCAAATCTCAGATTAATCTGAATAAATACATAGTGGGGTCTTTGACAAAGTGTCTTGCAGCGAGGCACAGTAGGACTGTGTGCTCACACATTATTATAGGAATATAGAGAGCCAGTTTATTTTGGCTTCGGGCTGCCGAACAGCACTGTCAGTTTTTCCACAACCCTTTTGGGAGGAGGAGCAGTCTGTGTGTGCGAGTGTGAGTTAGGAGGAGCTGAGCTATACACGTAGCAGACAATCTATAAGTGGAGTGACTAACAAGCTCCACTGGGCTCCTTGGTGCATTCAAAATGCACCAACCACCAGTGACCACTAATGTCTCTTTTGATTCTTTCCAAGTACTAGGCCTCAGGACCACACGGTTAGGGATTAGACAACGCACATCCTGTAGTTTGTCTCTATGCTATATTATGGACAGATTCATGATGGAGCCAGTATTGCACAGAATGTGGAGAAGATCCTGTGGAAAAAGTTCCAAACAACATCAATTTGAACTTTGTGTGGCCTTAGTTGTCATTCTTTAAAAACCAGCAAGATCAAAGTCAGGAAAGGTGGGTATTATTCTGTAAACGTTCTTGTAATTAAGACAGAAAAAGCTAGGGTGCATATAAATGAGTGGGACTCGTTATGTCTCCCAACAAATAAAATGGTTTTGTCAAGCTCCATTTTCAATGAAGCAAACAAATGGTTCCTTCATTCCTTCAAACAAAATCACACTTGTAGGAAGACAGTGAGAAACATTAGAGGAGCTAAATTCTTGGCATCAACATGAATTGGAGTTATAGTTTTTAAATCAATGATTATTTTAATCTGGGGTGTCTACGGAATCAAATAGGCTACATAAGTACCAGAGGTGTTGTCTTCACATGTAATGTGGCTTATTGATGTAACAAAATGCCCGCACACACAGTGTATTACTGCTCCTTAAGCAATGCAGCTATGACATTTGCCCAAATTGTTCCAAGAAAATAAACGCTGGTTTAGTATATAATTATTTTTTTTGCTGTGTGTGATATACTCTGATTAATTTTGTGGAAAATTAAAAGACAACAATTGCCAATAACATAAACCTGTCAAATGTTTTAAGGAATCAATCAATGAATCCAAAAACCGACCAATCAAATACCCACCTTCCGAAACCAATCCAAAGTAAAGCACCCACCTCCTCCCAGGTGAAGAAGGAGAGCTCCTGGTCATCCCCGTCCAGATAACGGATGTTCCCATGCTGTGGTTGCTCCTCCACAATGAAGTCAATGTTGGTTGTACTGTAGAAGGGGTGAGAGATATTTAGGAGCTCTGTGGTGAGAGCCATCTCTCCGCCCTCCCTCACACTGAAGTTCTGGGCCTGAACGGGAATGAGGCGAGGCACGATGTCCACGGACACCTGCAGGCTCTCCACAGCGGTGAACCCATTGCTGACGTCGGCCACAAACGTGTCCCCGCCCTGGATGGAGGACGAGACGTAGAGGATCCGGCCCTTGTTGACGTCCTCCTGGGTGAAGGACTGGATGTAGTTGAGGACGGGTGCCGCTGTACTGTCTGAATGGTTGGTCAGCATGACCACGTGGCCGAGGCGGGGGGGCTCCTTCATGGTAAACACCATCTCAGAAGGCAGGACATCATCTTGCATCACCTGCAAGGCGAAAGTCGGGCGAACATATGAAAGACCATAATCGGAACCATTTTACAATTCTTGAGGAAGGACATGGATTGCAAAGGTCAACGTTTTGTAAAAAAAAAATGTACAGTACATATTTTACTGAATTCACACAGCTGCAGTGTCTAATTACCCGTCTACTTTGGTACATACTACTTATCATTGATCATGCAGTCATCAACATTTTTGGAACATACAGTATGCAATGTTGGTCCAGTTACATTTCAGAAGTGACCTTAGTTATTTAACACAAGCATTTATTTTGAGTCTTGAAGTTAACATATTTTAACATAGCTGGAACAAGATAGCTTGAAGTTAACATATTTCAACAAGTGGGAAAACCATGAATTTCAGTTGTGGTGATTACATCTTGGTCAGTTGAATGCTCAGAGAACTTCACACTATTTATTCCATCAAACACTGTAACAACCATTCTGAGCACATCAAAATATGTTCTGACTTAATTGGGTAGACTTATAGTAAAACAATAAACAGCCAGTCTTTGATTGGATCCCTTGTAATTTCCTTTTGCACAATGTTTTTTTTCATCTATCTAAACTTGGTCAATTTAGAAAGATTTCAGAGCCTGGCAATTTTGTGGCCTGATTGAAGCACAAGTGAAAAGAACCACCTCTCAAAATAGGTTAAATGGAAATGCTTGCCTAAGGGATGAATAATCGTCAGAATAGTTGACTGTACTCACCGTCTTTTATCAGGAATTTAACCAGACATTTTCTGTTTGCAGATTTGCTATCCACTCATCATAGACAGTGTTACAAATCCTTTATTTGATCACTTACATAAGCATTTTATTCATTCCTGATTTGATTTAAGATATTTTACCCCTCATTTGAAATGTTATAACAATATGAGCATGAGAATTTTATACAATAATTGCTTAGAGACTGAAGCAGACATGTTAATTTAGACATGTGGTACAGACTATTGTGACACACTGTCCACTTATTTAAATGTATTCACTTGGTTTAATTTTAGAGACAGTAGCATTTTAAAGTTTGTCCATCACACATACATACGCAGTCCAGACAAATCAAACAGAAAACAGTTATACATCTGTGACTACTGTGAAGGGTCGGAAGCTTGGAGGAGATTGCAACGCCCTCCCCTGGAGACCGACCGTAATATGGGTAGGACAAGGATGCACACCTGACTGCAATCACTAACCTTCACAGGTGTATCTACTTGCAGGCCCAGACTAAAAGGAGAAAGGGAAGGAGACGCGAGGCAGGGAAGCTGGTTTGGGGTGACCAAGAGAGAACGGGTGCCGTCCTGACTATTATAGTATGCTGAACATTGTTTGGCGTTAATTCCTTTGTATTTAATTTAATTTCCTTTTTTTAACACTGAAAGAAGAGTGTCCTTACTTGGAAGAAGTAAGAAAATAAACGGGAGCAACAGTACTCCTTTCCAACACTGTCTGGTCTCTGCGTGTCAACGAGGGCTCTCCCGCTGTAAGCGTAAGAAGCGCAAGTAAACTTGATCTCAAACTCTATACACATTCACACTACATATTTAGTTGTGTCTAAAAATTCTAAATCAGTACCTGGATGTCTGGTGAAAAGATATTTAGTGGATCAATAAGCTTTTAAGGTACGGTAAACTTGTGTTCATCATTAAGACAACAATTTTGCCTACAATGTACATAATGAAAAAGGGTGCACTCTTGCAACTGTCATTACGGCTTCATTTGAACAGCACAATTTAATTCACTTATTTGGCAGAACTGTAATGGAATCAAAAACAACCAGCAGATCTAAAAGGCAATGGTCAACAAATAGGATGTTCCGTTAATATACCTTAAGATGGTCCTGGTTGATCACGGTGTGCTCTCCCTCATAGCAGATAATGACCTCATTGGTGAAGATCTCAGGTTCAGACCGGTAGCCTTGCTTGAAAATCTTAATCCCGAATGTACCTTCATCAGAAAATCCTTTTGCTTTAACAGTGAAGCCAAATGAATCCTTGGACCTCATACTCTCGTCATTATGCTCATAGGACACCACTCCCTTTTTCAGATCCTCCTGGGTGAACCACGTTGCCTCAATCCCGCTCACAATAATCTTCCCATCGCGAGGTGGTGTTGTTACTTCAAACCTAATCTCACTTGCATCTCTGATGTCAATGTTAGACTCTGCACTCAACAAACTGATGTTGAGAGTCTGTGTGCTTCCATGGTCCATGACAACCATGGTGTTGCTAGCTACACTAAGGTAGGCTTCACCAGCCTGGATCTGCAGCAGAGCTGTGGTCTTGTGCAGGCCATCAGACACCTGCAGCTGGAAGCGTTCACGGTCTGCTCCATGGTGCACAAAGAGAACATTCCGGTCTCTCAGGTCGGCTTGGGTGAAACGAAAGATGGGCTGTGAGGGGTCAGAGGTGGACACAATGTTTCCTGAGAGTATACCAGTACGTACAAAAACCAACTGAGAATCATTGAATCCAGTGTCATCGTCCCTGAAAAGAATGTCTTCAGTGGTCAACAAGCGTTGTCCATTTCGGACCACATTGAAGATTTTGTCGACCACTCTGAGAGGCACGTGATTGTTCTTTGACTGAATAGATATTCTAAACACACCTCTGATTGATTCCTGACCATCAGTTTCAATGTTTTGACTTCCTAGTGTTGGCTCAAAGGCCAGGAAAGAAAACTCGTCACTGCTAGACTCTGAGCCGTCATGTTGGTAGATCAGTCGGTCTAGATTCAGGTCCTCATTGCTGAACACTCTAATGGCCCCGTCAAATCTAGCCTCTCCTGGTGGGGAGTCCCTAATGAGACGGCCATACGTGGGGTCTTGTGTCACTCTGTATACAAAGTTAGATGAGCTGGATGTTTGAACCCATAAATAATCTTTATTTAGGATACTCTCATCACCCTCCAAAACGATCATTCTGTCATTGGTCAAAACCGGGGCATCTAAATCAGCCTTGATCATGATTGGGTAGGTAAACACCGGAGAGTATTGATTCTCTGCAAAGATTTTGAACTGGAACTGGTCCTCGCTAGCCACAGTCCTTCGAAACCGTACTCTATAGCTGACCTGGGAATTCCAGAGGTCCTCTTGGGTGAAACTGTCTCCCTCAACTAGCTCCCTGCCAAGCATCTGAAGAATACCCAACATTGGGGTCTTCAGGAGTATGTATCTTATATTTTCTGGGGCAACACTTTTTCCTTTTACTTCTGCTTTTAGCTCAGTTTGTTTGATTGCCTTTTGCTCTGCCCCAACATCAATCTGAAGGGGAACTATTTGGGACATTTTAACCTGAGAGGGTGTTATCTTTATCAAGAAAGTGTTGTTCCAAATGGATAACTGTCCAAGATGGAGATCAAATTTAATAATATCTGTCACAACATCTTCCAGGTCACTTGAGTCTGTGCTAACATATCTCAAGAGATCTTGCTCCAAATCTGATTGGTGAAAAGATGTCACCTGTTTGTACAAACCACTGCTGGTGAGAATCTGCAATTCTCCATATCTTAGAGAGTTTTTAATGTTATATACAATATCGCCATTCTGAGGCACGACAAGGACAGCCAGGTTTCGGATCCCAATGGAAGAGTTGCTCCCCTGAGACAACAGAAGCCCGGTATTGGTCACCAGTCTCATTTGGGGCTGTGTAGGGGACAGTTTGAAGGTGGTTGAATGACTTATAGATTGTCCATCAGATACCTGCAGAGTTATCCCAGCATTCCCACCACTGTGAACAAAATATATATTGCCATCATTCAACTGCTTGCATGTGAACTTTTTGATACTTTTTCCAGGCTGAAGGGAATTTTCTAAGTAGCCCACCTCTCTGGGCGGTTCGGATGTCACAGTGACAATCAACTCATCACAGCGAGTGTCTAAATCAACAATCTTAATAAGGCTGGGATTCAAGCGAGTGCGTCCGTTTTCTGTGATTGAAATGTCCCCTCCACTTAGTTGTGGTATATCATTGACAGGTAGGATCTCTACTGGGAGGACATACAGATGGGGATTTTTTAGACATTCTGGAAGATAACTGTTACTATGGGCAACCACCTCTAACTGAATCTGATCAACATACTTTTCATTTCCATCGTGGAGATACTTGATTTTCTTGTTGACCACATCTAGAAGGGTAAACTTCTTAGTACGTTTGGAATTTATATTCATATCCAGCAGTCCATACCAAGGGTCACTTTGAAGAGTAAAGATAATCTGAGATTGACGAATTCCTATATTGTTAAGGTCAAAGTTAGGTCTAAGATTGTTTATGTCAAGAAAAACTTCCCCACCCTCAGGCACAAACAATGGGTTGACATCAAGGAGTTTTGTAATGTTCTGGAATGCCAGTGGTGTGTCTTCTGTTGGGTGGCAATGTTTTTCATTAGCATCTATGTGGACATATCGGATCCGAACAGGAGCCGTAGTTGTGGTCGCCTCAAAATCATAGTAACTTGAGTAGTCATAGTCCTCTCCCTCACATTTTACATGGACATCTTTGGTGACCAAAGCATCCTGCAGGCTCCTGCTTTTTTGATTCACTTTGATTTCCCCAAAACATCCTATAAAACTCTCAGATGTTATCTCCTCCTCCATACGAGTCAAGCTGCTATCGCGAAATACCTCCTTCATCTTGTCCTGGATCCCTCCCAAATATAGATTTCCGACTAGATCCAATTGCTCGGAACCGCTTAGAGTGAGAAATGCAGACTCGCTGTCCACGTTAATTTCAAATACACTTGCATTTACTGTGACTCTGATTCTATGCCATTGATCGTCACCTAGCTGTACTTTGGGGTTGTCTAGAACAACCATCCCAGTACCACGGTCCACCACTCCTTTTAAGTAACTGCCCATAATGCCAACAGCTATAAAGTCTGAACCCAGTCCAGGGTGGAAGGTGAGTAGGGCATCCTCGATGGTGGTCTTCATGAGAAACTCTAACGTCCTTCCACTATCGCTAACCCCACTCCAAGTGGGAAATGACACAAATGAGTCTGGGCTGATAAAGCTAATAGCCTCTCCGTCACCCGCTTCAAACTCACTGCTGCAGGACTCTTTTGTATTTTCGCAGTTGATGGGTTCTGAGGCAAGAATGTCGAACTGGTGGGACTCCAACTTAACATTGGTCATGCAACCCCGGAATGGGGGTATGGCATTGCTGAGATATGAGGTGTCTAAATCTCCTGTGCCCCCCAGGAAAACCCCCAAGTCAATATTGAGGTCATCCTGGGTGTCAGCCACAGGGATAAACGTGGAGTAGAGATCATCAATCAGCATGGTGAGTTTAGCCTCCTTCATTGTGATGGAGACCTTGTGCTCCAGGAGGTTGTTCAGTGTCAACCCCAGAGAAGATAACAGCACCATTTCACCGGACCCCAGGTCCATTCGCACCTAGGAGAAAATAATTAAGGTTAATCTTTTTGTATAATATTATCACACTGTCTTTACATTTCCTTCTTCTCAGCTTTTTTTCCCCTCTCCGGGTCAATGCCAATGTGAAGAAAGGTGAAAACTATGGCCATGAATCTAGCCTTGTGGTTGTGTTGGGTCCTTTTCTTTTCACAATCAAGTCCTTTACAGATAAGAATATGCATTTTCGAAAACGCTCTTTTATGTATAGATACAATTCTTGTGAGCAACAGTTTTGTTGTATTTCCATTTCAATGTTAACAATAGGAAATTCATTAGATTAAAAAAAAATAATAGAAAAACATTTTTTGTCAATTGTGCACAATTTTTTAAATGTTTATGACAGCACATCTAATGCTAGTTCAGTTTCTGACAGACTCAATTAACCAAGTAATTATTTATATGAAAATGTCCATAATCCCATTTGAAAGTGACAGCCAGTAAAGATAACTGAGTGAAGCAATGTAAGATGTTTTTAGAGTACCATCTAATGGAAACTGTCACAGACATTCTTCTTTAATGACAAATCATTGGTTTTCTGAATAAGAAAATTGCTTTACAAGCATACACCACTTGCCAGCTTTCAGTTCTGTTGTTATCTTTAAATGGCTTAGGAAAAATTCAATTTCAGTGATTGTTTTGAAGAAGGGACAGCCTAAATGCGGTTGTCACTCCTTCAATGACAGTAAACAGCATTTATTGGAATTTTTAAGAAATATTTATTTACATTTTCCTGCTTTCAATAAATGTTATGTTTCATCTTGAAATAATAAAACTAAGGTTGGGGAAAAGCATAACCAAAGAAAAAACTGTTGATATGCAAAATGATAAAACTGTTTTGTTGTCTCAAGAGTGACATTTTCTATTTAACCATACTGATAAAGTACATACTGATAAAGACAGACTGATGTTAATACAAACCTGTAATCTTCCGTTTTGGAGTTCTAAAAACAAATAGTCCTGCATCCCTGCAGCCAGAATAAGGAGTCCACTTCGTCGGCTAGTCTTGAACTGCAGCGACAGGTGATAGGAGGAGACATCTTGGATCGACATGATCCGGCAGAAACTGTCCCCAAAGTAGGATACTGTAAAGACAAGAAGGGTTGTGGGTTGTTCAATGAGACGATAATGAGTAAGTCAGTACAATACATTTAGTTGTTTTGAAATTCCAATCCACAAAGCCATGTTTAGTGTGGAGAAATACATAGGGATATCAATTAAATAATACATTGTGCAGCTGCCACTATGATCCTTCGCATCTTTGCTGTACTATCCTACCGCAAAAAAAAAAACAAGCATGCCAGATAAATTAATCCTCAAATCACTGCACCTTGGGGAATACAAATTATGATAGATAGAGTTTTCCTGTGGTGTAGTATTACCATCCAGATGGAGATGCACACAAAGTATATACAAAAGCTCTTTGGATTTACTAACACATTATCAGGCCATACACAGCTGCTGTTCGGTAAAGAGAGGTTCTCATGGCCTCAATGGGATTCTCTCACTGAGACATCAGGCATGATCCAGGGTTTTTGGGCACCCACCCTGGTCTGTAGGGTTCCCAGGCTTTTTGGCGGTTTCCTTTCCACTACTATGTAAATTCAGCCACCTGCCTTGGACCTCGCTCTTCAGAGCCCCTACTACTCAGGAAGTACATTTTTTTCCAGTAGCTAGTGCTAAAGAATTAACACTGGTGGAACTCTAGGGATTTGTTTCCAAGACTGGGTTTTCCAAAGCCCAAAACAAGATACTGTACACAGATTTTCACAATCCCCCCACATTCTGAGGGTTATAGGTCTAGCCATAGCGCATCTCTGGAAGACATTGAAGTGGAACTCTGACACTGTTCTGAACAACTGACAGTTCAGATGTGTTAGAGACTGGGAGAAAATAAATGACGTTTCACACTGAGCATTCCCAAGACAGGACGAGAGCTCTAAAACGTCCTCTATAAATGAACAGAGCGCTCTGGTTAGTCGGTGGCAAAGTAGTTTTACCAAGAGTCAAAGGAATAATGGCACCCCAACAAACAGATGGAATCGCAATACTTTGATGCATAAAGTGCATTTGGGCACATCGACTGAACATTGTAACTATAAAAGGTCAAAAAAAATTCAAGGCTTGTTTGGTGTGTGTGTGTGTGGGTGGGTGTTGTTCGTGTTTAGATGGTTGAGTGGTAGTGAGTGTCTGTGTTATGTCAACATTTAACAGCAGTCCTGCCCACGGAGACCTCACAACTCGTTTAACACATTTGTGAAATACACAGAGATTAAATATTCACAATATGCACACAAAACATTGACATCAACAAATCAAGTAAAACAAATTGTGTACCCCTTTTTGTGTTATCTGTTTGTACCATTTTTCATCCTCCTATGTTATGGCCAAGCCATTCTGCTTTTTTCCACACGATGACACCCTCCCACCGTTGCTCCATGTGACTCCCAGCCGAATATCAACCAATTTGCACTGTGGTGGGCAGCTTAGCAAAGGAGCACAATTGTCCACGGCAACAACACGGAGCATGTATTAAGGAACATTGTTAAGACCCTGTTGAACAAGGGTAAACATCTTCCTGCCATCGAATTTTAAACAGGAAATGTTGTTGCTGAACCACTGTAAAATTAGAATGGGAAATATAGCAAAATATTTTGAATAATTGTGTCCTTCTTCAACAAATCTTACTGCAATTATAGCCTTGCAGTTCTTTGGCATACTAGCTGTCAATTTGTTGAGATAATTTGAAGATATTTCACTGTATGCTTCCTGAAGCACCATCCAAACGTTGGCTTGATGGGTACTTACATACCATAAGGTCAAGCTGCTCCTGCAACAGCTCAATAGGGTTAAGATCCAGTGGCTGTTTTGGCTGCTCCTTTATAGAGAGAACACCAGCTGACAGAAGGCAGAACACCGGGCGCAGGGCAAGTTTTCCTCTAAATGGTTCTTGCAAAGTATGTGCTGGGCATTGGGTCATTGTCCTGTTATAGGAGGAAATGGTCTCGAATGAAGCACTGTCCGTAGGGTATAGCATGGCGTTGCAAAATTAGTTAATAGCCTTCCTTCTTCAAGTTCCCTAACCCTAACCCTAACCCTATTCATTCCCAACATCACCATCACCAAAGCACCCGACTTTGCATTGCCTCCGCCATACTTGACAGATGGCAACAAGCACTACTCTTTTAATTTTTTCTGCTTAGCGCAAATGTTCTTTGGGACGTTAAGACTGGTTTTGCGGGTCCAACCCTAACACAGGGTGACGCCTCACAATGACCAGTGAGGCATCTGTTTTTTAAACAAGTTGTGCACCGGGGCAACTTAAATAACCTTTAGAACTAAAATAGACTGACGAGTTTTTAAGAGAAAGTTATTTGTTTCTGGCCATTTAGAGCCTGTAATCGAAACCACAGCTTCAAATGCTCAACAAGTCTAAAGAAGTCTAGTTTTATTGCTTCTTTAATCAGTTCAACAGATTGCATTTTTCTAATGTTCAGTTAGCCTTTTAAAATGCTAAACTTCGATTAGCAAACACAATGTACCTGTGGAACACAGAACTGATGTTTGCCAAAGGTGGGCCTCTATACACCTGTATGGATATTCCATGGTGGTCAATTTGATGTGGCTTTTTTTTCAGTCCCCAAAAGTGCATCTAACCATCCTCCCTGACCTACCTCTCCACTATTATTTCTGTAACCTACATTTTCAAAATGTCAATCAAATGCACTGTACAAATTTCCAATAATATTTTTAGGTATTTCTTTATTTTACTGTCTTTAAAAGTAGGTTGGCTCCCAAAATGCTATGTTGGTCCTTTGCATTCTCATCCTGAAAAGTAATCCCTTTACAACCCAATGCGCAACAAACGTCGAAGAAAAAAATAAACTGCATTAGAGAGCCATGTATAAAGAACTCGAACAAGGCAGTCGGTTTACTGTCAGGGAAGACCAAAGCACAGCTTTTATCGTCTCGCCTGGAGCCTTTGTGATCACACTGTGCACACTGAAGATGCCAAGCTTGCTATTTCATGAACAAAGACAGTTGTGATTAACTGTCTCAGTACAGAGCCAAATGCACACCGACAGACATTCGGTGGCAGACTGCGGAGTGATGCTCCCTTCACCCAGGGATAAACAAGCTAGGCAACTCCCAGGGCTGAAAGATACAGAAAACTACCCTGTTATGTTTTCAACAGTACACAAGGCAGAGGATTACTTTTCCACAACGGCTTGTATGCATTCTAACTTGCAAAACCGTCACATGCTGAAAGATAAACAAGGCCCTAAAATCTAAATGAAAGTATCACAAATGGGGGTATATTTCTTTCCTCTAAAAGGTGCACAGGTACATGTCATTGATGGCAGCGGTGGAATAGGATGTCGTGCCTCTGCAGAAACTGGAACCTGAATAAAAATTAATGTTAAGACTATGCCAATATCACATGGAAGCCATTAATATGCTACTGATTTAGGTTAGATGATGAGTTCTCCCAAAAACGTAACAAAACTTAATAGAACAAAATCCACTCGATACAATTTATTAAAGGCTGATAAATGAAAGATGATACAACACTTGTTACATAAAAAGTGTTAAGCAACGCATGAAGTCAGTGTACAAACCTCAGTGTAAGACAAAAGGGTTTGACATGAAATACTGTTTAGGAATCATTTCTGATGTCCGTATGTTGTCAGGAAGCATAGATCGGAAGTTGATAGAGTGGCTGCATAATACAGGTCTGGTGATTCTCCGGTTAGCTAATCCAACTCCAGCTAGCCAGACTGATGAATCATCAAGATGTATCCTCTTCAAAGAATGTGTCCCGAACTGAAATGTAGCTGGTTTGACTTCTGTGAAATACGGGACTTCTTCTGACAGAACAGGAGCCTATGACTTGTAACCAAGAAATGAAATATACTGTTCTCTGACAGTCAATTGAATTAACTAAGGAAATCACAATGAGCTTTATGGTCCATAAGCCAAAGCTTTAGCCAGATTGTTCAGCAAGAGAAAGGGGATGAAATATAGGAGAGGGTGATGCCAAACAATTCTGCTTGGGGATTTTCTGGTCTGTGCCCAGCTCACTGCGGCAGCCTGTGGAGAAAAGCACCATTTACAACAAGATACAATGGTCCTAGTCTCAGCAGAGTACCTGGAATTCATTACCTCCCTCCAGAACGCCGGGAATAAAACGTGTGTGAAAAAAGGGATTTATTTGTAATTTGCATGGGGTCTGAATGTACAATGCTTTATTCTTTGGGCACCTCTTAACCTTCACTGGCCGTGACAGCCCTGGAAAGTAGAGTTTCGTTTTGAGAATTTCACAGAGATTGATTACTATGTCAAAGAAAATCATATGGCAAAGTCATGCCTATATCAAAATGTTAGTAAAGCTAACATGACTGTCTTTCAGGGTGGGATTGGCTTGTGTGAAACCTAGCCTTCTTGATCCAAAGTAAAGCATTATTAGGTTTGAGTTATGGCTAGCGCTTTAGCGGGGTAGACAGGAAGCCAACAGTGTAAAACAGCTGAGAGGTTTGGCATCCCGCGTCCGTCCGAGAGTCATCACAGGTCCTCTGTGGACGCCTTTGAACTGATCTGAAGACAGCTCGTGTCCCCACTTCAACGCCACACCCAGACTAACACTGTTGTATTGTGCACAGGGCAGGGTCCTGGACAGCAGCCAGTGCAGATGGCTACAGCGCGACGGCTGACTGAGGCTGTATTTATAGAGCTCTGAAGGCAACGGAGAGCCTCTTCTTTTTCCCAATTCAACGGAATGAATTTCTCCCTTGTCTTTCATCTCCTTCTTTCCTCCAGTTCACTCTGTCCCTCTTCTCCCGAGACACGTCCGGAAAACTCACGAGGAAGTGGTGAGGATCCGGGCGTTGGGGGAAGGAACCTATGCGCCTCTTGGACTGCTCTTTTGTGGCCTTGTGACTCGGCTTCGCGACGAATCAGATTCCCTTGGTCATTCGATGCGGTTTATGGTACACAAGACACCGCCCAGAGCAGATAAGGGGAAAAGGCCTTAAGTAGAAGATGTGCTGCATCCCTCTCACTTCGTCTTCAGCCTGAGGGAAGTAGTGCACTTTTTCCATTCTGTTTCGAAGGATGACCTACTGTCATCCTGAGCTTTTTTCCATTGGGCTATTTAACAAATCACTACACACTACGATTGTCCTATTTGTGTATTCCTTGTGTCAGAGTCATTATGCAAGCGGAATCAGCACGCTGATCTTGACCCGCTTAATGTAAACCATTTCTCCATGTGTGCCTTCCGCCATAGCAACATCCACTGGCAGCCACTGATTTGTAAAACAAACCATGTATTTGCCTAGCCACAGTAAAACTCCGGTCAGTCTGCATATAAATAAACGGTCATGTTGGTCATTTGTTTTCCTTGCTGGGTTGTCTTCCCAGTATACCAGCCGGACTTGGGGAATGTTCCGGAAATAATTACAGGAGCGATAGGGTGCTGCAGTTTTTCAGTGTGTAGATCTATTCATGGACATAAATAGGTCTAGCCTGCTTGTCGTGGTAATTGTAATGGCCTTGTATTTACTGTACAAGGCCCAAATAATTACCATGACAAACAGTGATATTGCCACTCGAGAGATATATTAATGTGAAATCCATTCAAAGGTCAATGACAATCACGCAGAGAATGGGCGTTGGTTATGATGTTATGGAGGCCGTGATCAGTTCAGTAGCAGGACATTGAGGACATTGTACACAGGAGCAATTTCCTAAGGCGGCTTGTTTGCAATAAATCTAAATGTTTGCTGGTGCCCCACAGCTGAGGAGCGGTTGAGGAACGTTGGACCTTCGCCAACCCAAACAAATCAACGTTTTGCCACATCTCAGCGAGCAGAAAAAAAACACAGCATGGTTCACCTACCTGAGATAAGGTTTTCACAACCAATCTGTGGTAGGTTGTTTGACAGCTCCTTGAGGCCAGTGTGACATTCCATGTCTCTAGTGTTACCCCTGATAAGTGATGCAGACAACAATATATCCAGTTTTCAACCTAAACGGAGCCTCTAGCGTTCAGTTGGCAATCCGCTTATATTTTGTTTTCCAACCCCTCCACTGCAACAGCTCCAGTATGTTTTTCACAGGCAGAACCCAGCAAGCTAGCTGCTCTTAAAAGGGAACCAAACACAGAAGCACAACACAGTTACAGACCTTCTGGGGCCAAGTTGACTCTGGAACATTATTGGCTTTGGACTGTGAGTGTACTGGATGTAGGAAACCGCTGTTACCCCCAACCAATAATGTCTGTTCACAAGGGGGGTATCTGAGGCACAACTCTGCATACCTCTGTCTGTAATGTTTTATAGGGCTTGCGGCACTCCTTTGAGGGCACATCAGGGACATGCTTTTACGGTCATCGTGGGGCTGTTTCTCACACAGAACTGAGGCATTGTGAAGGCAAGCACAACATCATTTTAGCCTCCTTTCAGATTCCCATCTAGCTCTACGTCCCCTTGAGATTCACAAAGGCCGTTTGGGCCAGTAGGAATAAAAGTTGCATTATGGTGACCGTTGGAGATGACTCAGCGGGTGTCCTCCAACCCTGCGAATAATTGCCACTATTCTATTCCTAAATAAAAAAAGCCCAACTGCACTTACACGTGGAGCGGGAGAACGCTTTGGCAAGGTTTAGAAACGACGGCCCCCCTCCGTCTGAGAGAGAAGCATGGCACAGCGGTGTAAGTTCAGCTGTGAAAATCGACCATAGAACTGAGGGAGAAAGCATGGAAAATTTGAGGTGGAAGAAAAAAGGGAATTTAAGAATGAGTCTCTGTTGTCTGCGCTTGTTCCACTGACTGAGAAGGGACATATTTTCCAATAGTTTAACACGAAAGAAAAATTTACACATGAAGCTCTCAATATTGAGGAAAACCCCAAGTATTTACATTCCACCAGTGAAGAATGGATAGAGTATTTGTCAGTGGCAACATGTGGTAATGCGTTCCAGATGAAATGCGGGCTTTATCATTGGATTAAAATCTTGGACCTAGTGCCTGAACAGGAAGCTAGGTTGATCAGAGGGGTGAGAGGTGGTGAGGACTGGGAGGAGGGGGTGGGGTGGTATGGTTTTGGACCACGCAGTTTCCTGTACTTATCCTGCCATGGGAATCCTATCACAAAGCGGTTCTTTATGTGAAGTATATGTCTAGAAAAGTCCTATATGTAAGCATGCCAGTGAAAATACAATTTGTTACTGCTTGGCTGCCGTTCAGTTTCATGTTAAGTTAGTCGGAAAGAGAAAATGGGAAATGCAGCGCAAATCCACCAAATGGAATCATACAGATTATTTGGTCTTTTATATGAGGGTATCCAAAATCAAGACATATATTGGACATTGTATGTGTTCTATTCTAGAAAGCAGGATGATAACCTCGCTATTTGGTTCCGGACTCAACAACACCCAAATTAAAAGACTAATTGCAGTCATTACAAATCGCCTAGACGGATTGTCTCACTCACTTAACAGCATTTGAACAAACACAGAAACCTTCACAGGATCATTGTACCTGGCCTGAGCAAGGACAGGTTTATAGCCAGGCAGCACAATGGACGTCTCTGTCAGGCCCTGGCAGGCTACGGAAGCGGTGAACCTCCCTGTGGGTGGGTTCTGTGTAAATACTCCCCCTGTGACATCAGAGGGGTGACTTCAGCACTCCCCACCGCAACCCCGCCAAAAGTGGGCTCAAAGACAAGTGATTGTTTATTCTCGTATGACCCGTAACGTTTTCTCCTCTGCGTGAGGTAAATGAAGTCCCAGCTGAGAAGATGAGCCATTCGTGAGCCGGCTCCTAAAGACTCCCTTATGGAATTTTAACATGTGTTAGCGGTAGACACTGTACTTTTTGGGCAACAGACTAGTGCAGTGTAATAAAGTATTACTATCAATATAACAGTAACTATCAGTATTAAATTCAATAACTACAGGTACTACTGTAGGAAACTAAGAAAATAAGCAAGGAAAATCGAGTTCAGTACATGTATTTACCACTGCTAATTTTGTTATTAAATTAAATAGAAACATTTAATTGTAAGTACTCCATTACACTTATGTGCTTGTTAAGATTTGTGTTATTTTTAATAGGTTTTTACACTCAGTAAACTCAAAAATGAGGCCTGTATAAAGCTTGGTCCTAGCCTTCAACAGAATGACACAGTGTATATTCCACATACTTTTTTTACAGTGGAGGAAAGAAATAATTGATCCCCTGCTGACTCGAAACCTTAATTACTTGCAGCAAAAGAGGAGTGGGACAAAATCCCTCCTGAGATGTGTGCAAAACTGGTGGCCAACTACAAGAAACGTGGTATTCACGTTTGCTTCCTTAGCACTCAGGTTGAGACCCCTGGAGACCAGCTATACAGTCACGGCCATCAGTAAGTATCAGCATGAATTTGCCTTTTTCAATAGAGGGGAAAACACTTTGGTGAGCGGCAGATCTCCATCAGCACAGAAGCAGTCTTAATACCTGATTCGGACAAATTCCTTTTAAAGTTGCTCATTTTTGTGCTCTGCAGGGATTCTGGATTTGGGGTAACTGAATAAGGTTCTCACAAAATGCATCTCCGTCACTCGGTCGTGTCGTTGCCATGGTCACTAATGCTCCATAGACACCTCAGTCAAATTGATGACTGGAATTTGAACGGGGGCTTTAGGGGCTTAAAAAAGGACAACTCTGCTAATGTAGGCTAATATTTAGTAGAAAGCAACATTTCATTATCAGCATTAGATTATCAAATGTACTTTGACTATTGACAATGATGAAATTAACAAGCAACGTCCATTAAATAATTTCTAGCGATGCTACCATTAGCTTGTTAATATTATTTGGATTTCCCTCAATATTAATTAGCTAGTTATTAGTTTAGTTTAGTTATTAGTTATTCTGAATGATAATGTTTTTTTTAAGTGTTAGTAATGCATTTTAGATCAAATTCTCATCAGCTCCCATTGAGGAAGCGTTGAGTCGAATTCCTTTGTCATCGGAACCAAATGGTACATTAAAAACATTTTGTGATATAACATGCTAATATAACATCTACGAATAGTATTGTGAAAATGTAAGGGCCATCTTAGTCTGACAGGAAGAACCCTGCTCAGTGATCACTTTATTTACTGTGGTTTGTGAAGTGGTAATGTGCATTCTCAAACATTTATTTGTTTTCGTCTCTTTCTTAATTGACTCAAGAGATATGTTTAAATTTTTTTATAATTCTTTTTAGTTGTTTGTTTGACCAGCCAAAAGGAATGAGTCCAACTGCATGATAAACTGTTTCAGGACCTCCAGTTAGGTAAGTGAATCATGCTGTAGGCATCATTAGAGAAGAAATATACATCTGTTTAGGACTGATGATTGGATGCACGTGGAAAGACATTCCACAAGCCTCTGCTCAGCAAACTTAAAAGAAAAATACTTTGTGGAGCTGCTGCAGTTCACAAATGATATACAATATTTACTACACTTGCAGAACTTGAGCTACAAAGAAGCCCTTCATAATCTACTCTGATTGCGGGCGCAAGTAGACCCAGGTTTCGAATGCGTCAAGAAACACTAATCTGCAAGGGTTCACAGCTTCACAGCACAATTACACAAGCCTCGATCACAAACGGCAGCTCCAACATGCTCACTATTCCGAACAATATGTGAATGAGAAGATTGCCGAATCGTTAGTCTCGTTTCCAATTCTGTGGCAGTGGTAGGAGGACTCAGCTGCCTGCTAAGGGAAATACTGACTCGAATGAGCAAAATGAGTCGAAAGTCTCGAAAACATCGGAAAAGAGTCAATGGCTCAAAAAGACTTGACTAAGTGAAATGAGTCAGGCGTTTTAGGCCCTCTCCTTGTGGCATTTTCTGCGTGGGGGAAACTGTGAGACCGAAGCAGAAAGCTGCATGGCTTTCTAATCGAATTAGCAAAATGAGTCTG
Source organism: Novumbra hubbsi (assembly GCA_016801125.1). Classification (NCBI taxonomy): domain Eukaryota; kingdom Metazoa; phylum Chordata; class Actinopteri; order Esociformes; family Umbridae; genus Novumbra; species Novumbra hubbsi. Next base: position 64,784 of record JACXGK010000832.1, read on the forward strand.
GAGATTCGATCAGTCTCGAAAGATTCAAAAGAGTCAGACTTTTGAGGCTCTTGCCAAGTAGACCTTGTTGTGTTTGTCTGCAGAGGGGAAAGAAGCACAAAGCTGCACGGCTCCCTAACCGGCTTACAACCCTGTTGTATGAGTCTTTGTGTGTGTGAGATCAGAGCGCACCATTGCCCCCTTAACGCAGACCAGCTGAAGGCACACGCCGCTCGTCTGACCCCTTAAGGCTCAGGTTGCTGGCCCTCCCCCTTACGCCTTCCAACCCCCGAATCCAATCCACCGTCCAACCTTCCCAGGGTCCACTGCGTCTGGCCTCCTGATGAATGCTTCTCCAGAAGCCGCACACTTTCCCCTCCCCCACCCAGCCCCCACGCACACTCCTTGCTTTGCTCATTTCTCTGTTGCCCGTTCGCAGTCCTTTCCACAGCTCCACCATTCAGGGGCCCCGCCTTGCTTTCACCAACTGACTGCCTCTCATTTGGGAGGCTTTAGGGACGAGCCGCCTCACCTCCCTTCCCCCTCCCTTCGGCTACTTTCTACAACCCAAAGTAAACACAGGCTGAAGAAAAACCCCGGGAACGCAGAAACAAAATCTGGCCTAATACGCGCAAATACGTTCTTGAACGTATGACATTTCAGGCATTTTATTTTGTATGCAATGCCAGGATTGTTTCGTGAAGAGCTTTCACATGAAGTTGGAATGGCCATGGAAAATGGATTTAGTCAACCATTCAGAGTGGGGGGATTAATCAGAAACAGGTTCTCAGCTCAGCCACGTTCTAACTCTTTCTGGCAAATCCGGCCATGTTACACTGTCTCGAATGCTCATCAGAGAAATACAATTCTCAAGTTATAATGTCAAATAGAAAAACCTTGAGAGCCTAATCCATTCATCCTAGGTAGAAAGATAGGCGTGAAATAATGTCTGAAAGGTTTGGAAAATACAAAATTTTACTTCAACTGTTTAGTGTAGAAATAATATCAAGGTCCGGATCCTGGACTTTCCCAAATATGTTTTGGAATAGGATACATGAACTCCCAATAAATGGATAGACAGTAGGCCCTTAGTTATATGATAGGCTGTACCATCTCTGAAAGGATCAGAGTCAATCAAGATGCAGATTAAATTTGGCTCAAAAGACGTTATTGTTTCCGACCAAATAACATCAGCATTTATTACAAAGCATGTGATTCAGAATTTTAGCCTGTCTCAACAACATTTTAAAGTTGGGCTTTAAAGTTGGGTGTCCATAAAGACTCAATCAATCTTCAAATGTAGATTGTTAGTGTATCTAAAGTGTGTGAAGTTTGACTCCAAATGGATTGATGGATTTCGGTAACACATTACTGTAACAATGCCGTTTAGAGGCCGGCCACAGGCACAAAAAGAGCAGTGGACTAATTCATAAATAAAAAAAAAAACGAGAAAACCAAACAATGTTTAAAAAAGGAAGGGATTCCAAAACCGTAACTGACAAGATACACTAAGGAAAGGAATCATGGTCAGGAACACAGGTGTGGGCAATAATAACAAGCTGGTGTCCATGCTCCAAACAAGGGAGGAGGCCATTACACCTCCCTGGCACGTCTAGCCTGCTGTGACAGGACGTGACACAATTACATCTAGTCCAGACTGATCCAGCTACTTTATAACACAAACGCCAAGCTTACCAGTTAATACCCAACATCAGTTAGACATATATATACATATAATGACGCGTGCTGTTCACCAGTCCTTCTGTACCGTCCGTACAAATCTTTTAACAATTTCCTGTGCAAGCGTATTTTTTTTTTATTAACGTTTTTATTTAAATAATTATCAAGATAATAAAGGCCAAGTGGATTGATTCAATAGATCTTATTTGAATTTGGGCTGGAGTGTTTAAAGATATTAAAGGCGTAGGCATGTGTGCCTCTCATTTTAATCAACGTTACGTGTCCATACATGAGCCATGATACAATACGGAGTGCTTTTTATTTGAAACGATTTGTGCGATTTGACACTATAAGTTGTCACGTTCTGTCACGGCTGTGAATCCAGTGCCCTCTCTCCCCCCTTCATCACAGACACCTGTTTTAGCTCATCCCGGACCCTATTTAAATTCCTGTGTCCCCATTGTATACTGTCGTCTTTTCCCAGTTCAGATTATCCTGTTTTAGATTTTGTTCATTTATTAAATGTCCTCTGCTCTCTTTGCGCTTCTGTCCGTCCTCTGTGTTTCACCATAACCTTTTTGAAACTAACAAATGTGGTTTATTTTCAATGTGAAATTCTGGGTAGGTTTAGATGTGCTTAGTTAATTGAAGCGATTCCGATTCATTTCGTTCATTTATTAAGTGTCCGTTAAAGATGAACATTTCTCACCGTCATTGAACTGGGGATCTGTATGGGAGAGTCGTTTCAGGTCTTTTAAGACGTCTGGCACATAATGAGGTCTAGACACATTTTATAGGACAGCAACACTGGTGGGGGGCTAAAAACTGGATGACAGACGGCACAGTGAATATAACTGAAATGGCAAAAACATCAAATATACTTGCAATTGTTCCAACATCTTCAAGCCCCTGTGGCTCAATCCAATTATATGCAGTGAGAATGTTTGAGTCCAATTTGTTCGCCTGGTCGATGTTCCCTGAGCTCGTGGAACCCGAAACACACATTTTCCTATTCCATTTGCCCACATCCATCTTAATTGTTAAAACGTGCTGTTTCACTAAGAAGTTCCCTGGGGAGACGGCCATGACTGCCAGCCTCCTAGTGATCTTTCATCAGCCTCTCCTCCATCTACCACAGTGAGCCAGGGGATATGTGGCTTTGATGGGACACACGTCCCCCAAACACCTCAGTGTTTACGTCCCCGTCTCTCGCTGGTAATGTCTCTGTCTCTTTGCTATCAGAGACAAGTGGAGGAGAGAAGCGTTGAACAGAAAAATACAGAAACATTTACTTTTAGTCATCGTTGGCAACTATAACAAAACATGTAATATGAGCAGAGCGCTTATTATTCCCTTTATTTGCATTTAGGTGATAACAATTGTGGGGCAATTTTCTTGTGCTGTTCGAACAGCCTACCCAGTAGCTAAACCAGTGTAATTACAAGCAATTGCACCTCATTGCCTGCAGTGGACTCATACTGCATTCCCTTAATTCCATTAGAATTAATTGGCATGCACTCTTAATCACAGGCCACCCGCTTCAGACAATGATTCTACAGTATATAGTGGGAAGCCACAGAGTTAAAACTTTTACTCAATAATATAGGTCAACTGATCCATACCTTCTAATTTGAAATATGGCGTGGTAGGCTAACTTTTACGTCTCTGCTTTGGCCTTTAGGTGCCAATGTTTTTGCAGCCTTTCTCCCTCAGTAATTTGACAAAACAATCATCCATCACGAGCCAGAGATATATTTAATCATGTCACAGTGTAATTATGTTGATGAAAGCACTGTATAGATTCCTGTGTGAATCACTCAATGCGATAAGATAGCCTCTACCGTACAGATGGCAAGCACAGATTTGTCACATAAAACACACATCTACCGGCATGGATTTACATACAATAGAGACAGCTTGACGGCTTTATCAAGATTTACAGCCACATTCTTTTGCCTCTATATGTTTTTCGGCACAATTCAGGCGAACACTATTGACATTGCTGTCAAGTTGTGATGAATATGGGTCTGGTTAAGTGCAGGGATGGCACACGATTTATGGAAGGTAGACGGAATGGAGATTATGAACGTTGCTGAGAAACTGGGTCGCTGAGTGAAAAAAGTGACGGAATGTCGCCTTTATACACAGCTGGAGGCTCTATCAAAACTATCGCATGAGTTTATGACAAAGCACTTGACTAAAATCAATGCTGCATCTCTGTGCCTGAAAGCAGTTAAGAGATGTCTGGATTCCGTCTGGTTAGTGACTCATGTTGCGAAAGAGGCAAGGGTGACTATTCTCGAAGGAATTGTATTGATGTGTCTCATCGTTATTAACATTATGCTGTAGCAAGCATCTGAAGCTAATACTTCAATAGCCTCTATTCCTGAAGAACAAACCACCTTCATGTTTAGTGCCTGGTGTATGAGGTATTCCCTTTACCAGGATTCACTGTACCCGATGCAATCCGCTCCCAGCAGGCAGTGAAGATAAGTGACTGAGTTAGGTAAATGCATACCTAATGCAACGCATCACATATCAAACGGAGATATACTGCAGCTAGTTTGATCTTTAACTCCTCCCACATTCCGAAGTCTGTTGATCTGTCGTGTACAACGGACGCATTGTTTTAAAGCTGGCTTTTCTGAGGTGTTGATTTGGAACACTCATCTGCTTGTGTTTCAAATAAAGTAGGCCCATCTCATATTCTGTGTCTCCGACAGCGGGGAATACTGCCATACATGCGTTCAGGGATGTGTTCCATCTGTAGCTCAAGATGATGGTATGTCATGATGACGAGGCGCTGGCAGACATGTGCCTCTGAGGGATGGTCGTTCTTTCGTTCACATACTTTATTTCCCATTTCAGGTATCACCCAGTACACCCTCAGTATGCACCCATGTCCCTATGCCATTTTATTATTCTAGTAAGAGACCTTGAACATTTCACCTGCTTAGCTGCAGTCTTTTACCACATCACCAAACGGTGGTATAATATTGCAGAATATTGCATTACCCATGAATTTGTAAATTACACGTTCCCCACCTTTGTTGCCACGTTGTCCTGGGATCTAAGTTCTGCCTTCAGTGCACAAATACTGCTGCAGCATTGGTTTTAATCAGTCCCAATGCGGTTTCAGTAAAAACGTACCCACATTGCCTTTCACCCCTCTACTGTCACATAAAACATCAGATTAACAACTTTTCACTCCATTTAATAAAAAAAATATATATATAAATGCTTGGTGTGCTAAATGCATTAATAATAGTGAAATGAAATGTTTCTTGTGAATTGGTTTTAAATTATATTACACTTCCTTTAAATCAGGGGTCTCAAACCGGTTCCACGGAGGGCCAAGTGTCTGCAGAATGGGGGCCTCCTACAGTACTAGAAAGGAAAAGCATCTGCAGATGTTCTCATTGGTGGTCACTTACCCTCTATGTAAGCAGAAGACAAATGAGAATATGTGCCACGTGGTCTACAAATGTACATCTGACACCTCCTCAAGGGAACATCACTCCGTCAGATGAGAATATTGTAATCATACATCTGGGGTGTAGGTTTTTCAGTTTCAAACATTCCAAATCTTTCCGGCTGGTTCCTGGACATGTCTCCTTATTCACCCACCCCATTCCTTGGTTATTGAGACAAATTGTATTTGGAAAGAGTTGACATGTCCATTCCCATTAGAGTAAGAAACACTTTGTTCTGGCTAGTGAAAGTCTACCCTTTAGTAAGCCAATACCCATATTGTCGATTGTAGTTATGGATCAAATCCGTAAATACAAAGACGGCAGTGTTGCGTTTTCCTCTGGGGACGTGCCCCCCCTCGGTCAGAAAGGGTCCGGCGTTCGACGGCATCAGCTCCCTAGCTGCCACCGTTCCCCTGCCCCCACCTTTTGGTTGATTGTTTGTGATGTCCCATATCTTCACAAACGTACCCCCTCATTGCGCACACCTGTTGCTTGTTGTCACTGTATATGTTGGCCAGTGTGTGTCCTGTTCTGTGTGCGTTGTTGTTACATGTATCGAATTCCTTAGAGACTCCTGTTGAGTTTTGGTAATACGCTCACAACGTTATCGTGTACGCCTGTTTTTGGGTCTGCAATAAAGTGACCACTCCTGCGCTTTGTGCCATCCTTGACACACCTACGATACAGGCAGTTATGTTTCATAAGCTTGTATTCCAAACGCAAATTAAAGAAATGTATTCTTCCCATACAGAGGTGTGCTTGTGTCGGCCATACAGCAGTGTGCTTGTAGGATATAAATAGTGGCTTACAGAGGTTGCAATGTATGTTTTTAGGATTTGTCTTTGTTTCCTCATTGAATTTACCCACACACCACCATTTCACATATAATTTCAGGTTGAGCAGCAACAACATTTAAATAATTTTGCCAAGCCAGAGGTGAAAATCAATGACTTAGGACTTTCAGGTGTTGCCGATAACACCAGCTAGCTAGCAAATTCAATGTACAGTACCTAAACTCAAGACATTATTATTATTATTATTTCATAACCTTCAGGATTTCAAGAATATTTGATAAAATGCCTTTATTGTTTCTAATGTACAAACATGGTATTTTCTGGTATTGAAAGCAAAGATCCATTTTAAACTTTGAAAATATTCTCTTTGTGGACTAACATAAATGTTTTTCACCAATTTTAAACCATACACAGATTGTTGACAATAAAACCAAAGGACATCTTTCATTCAGCTAAAGCTAAACACATGCAACGTTCTACCACACATTCCTCCAGAATACACCACTAATGTCCTATCATTTGAAACGCTCTTGATTTAGTGTTTAATATACAATGCCAGAAATGGGGGTGTGAGAGGCGATCTTCAGAGGCAGACTGAAGAGCTGGACCTTATTTGGACATAGGGACACATTTAACACTGTACGGGATACGGTCAAGGAGACCCCTGACAGCACATTGTTTAAAGCAAAGGATCTTTTCAGCACCAGTTTCAGCACAAGTCATCGCCCATTTAGCAGGAAAATAAGTTGGCATTTATTTAACTTCTATTATTATTTATTATGACATCAGGGTAATCCGCCCCTCACCTGGAATGAAAAACCTGTGTTTTACGAAGCAAACCTTTGCTCTTCACATATGGGATATGCTTATATGCTGGGAAATGTGTTCTGGGGGATTGAGTGAGAGTGGATTTTGGATAGGTGCACGAAGATGGATGGATTTGTTGTATACTTCTGCTGTGCAGGGAATAAAAGCCCCATCTTGAAATAATTATGGGAGTTTAGAGAAAGTATTGTCTTCTGTGAACAGTGGGTCTACGCAAGTATGTCAATATCTGATATTGGGATATTTGTTATGAATTTGGGCTGGACATGGAATGACTAATGAAATGGCATATTATTTACAAGCATGGAATGGCTTTTAATTGAACTAACTATGATTATTAATTATGCCCTTGTGACTGAGTGTATCCTAAAATCACACAGTTTGTACAGTTTCTGTAAGATGTATTGTACCTATCCTGATGGGGCTAGAAAAAGCAAGGTAAGCAAGAATGAAGGCAGAGGATGGTTGAACCAAACTGGAATCCATTCAAGATCTTGTTGAATTTTGTGTGGTTGTTCAACACGATGACTCCATCGTGTCGGGTCATTTAGAAACCCAGAAAATCAATAAGAATTTGGTTTAAATAAGTCAGATATATTCTCCCATTTTGTGCTGTACTACAGCTGTATAATCCAGTCAACATCTGTGAAATTGGCACTGGAAAATTAAAGTCAAATGTTCCTTTTAAATCTAATAAATAGAAGAGCTTTTGTCATCTCAAAAGAGTACAATTATACTGAATATGAGTATATTAAAACCAGTAAATAAAAATGAATATTTTCGTTTTTTAGATTCACAGAAATTAGTTCAGCTATCATTAGTTTTCGTCCAGCTCATTGGGTGTGGAAAGCAATTATTCACTACTATGTTCAATGACAGTGTATCACAATCATCAGGCCACATGCATTTCTATCCCATACTGCCTTAGATTGCGTTCACTCTGAAAAACTAAATCAAAAGGGGGAAAAGCATCAATTACTCTGGGACATTAGAATGCAATGAGGTGGTAGCAGACATATACAGCTTTACCGAAAGGAAAAAACCCACACCATTGCCGTGAGTGCCAACCTATTACTGCAAAAGGGCTCAGTATTCGAGTTGCCTCAAGCTAAAAGTACATGTATGCTTGAATACGCGCACCACTCCACCATCATGACTTGTTATGACAGTCTCAGAACTCTGCGCATGTTAAGTGTCACTCTTTTTCACACCATAGCGGGTGTGCTAGGCTCTTTATGTGTTTCACAACCTTTCTGTCTGTGATCGTGACGCTCAGTGTGTGAGCTGGCGTTTCTTGCTGCTAATCTCTGCGGCACCCTAATGCCCCCTCCCACTCCGAGCCTCTCCGCTGGGGTGACAGAACGGAACCCAAAAAATGGCTGTGGTGTCACATGATCTTACAGCGCTCAATGACAGACAAGCGAACAGTGCCAAGAAGTGCGTTTCTGCTGTGGGACACCAGTCTTCTAGCCTTGCTTCCTGAGGCCTGCCCCCCCATCATCCCTAGATATTCAACTCAGCGGGCTTAAACATCGAATCGCTGCATGCTCATTTTAACTGATTAAATGGATGGCGGAGTCTATTAACTCATTAAGGGGTACTGGGCTAAACTAGGCAAAACACAGACTCTCAAATGTCAGAAAGACGTAAGGGAAGACGGAGGTAGAGAACCGCTTTGAAGAGGAAAGGCAGAGAGCCCGCTTGGCTCCACACAAACACTCTGTGCCTCAGCAGCCGGACAGATGACATGGAATGCATGTGTTTTATATTTTTTTGCACTGCCTCCCTCCGGGTTCTACCGTGCCAAGCCTTGAGGTGGTTTTGGAGCCATGGGAAGAGGTTTTTGAATGGTTTGGGTTGGGAGAGGCCCTACTAGAGGAGTGTAATAGTGGAAACTGGGCCGAAATGAGAAAGGCAAACAAAAGAAAAAAGAGTGATGACTGTAAAAGGAGTCTTTGTGTATTGAATATTTGATGCCCAACTAACACTGCTGTCAGAGTAAAGGAAAGGACAGCATGAAATAAAAGGGTACAAAATGTTCTGAAATTTAGCAATTAAAGTCAGCGCCAAAAAATCACAGTTTACTGTAGCTACTACACCTTTACTGTCGTTTCAACACTGACATTTATTTTATAATGGCAAACTGTAAAAGGTGTATTTAGGGAGGGAAATAGAACTTTCTTTCAGCTCAAAATAATTATCCAGAATTTCTTGGCTCTAGGTTCAGGGGCGTTGGTTCTTGTTTCCAGAAGCGTCCCTAACAGTACTTTCACTGCAAGAGCACCACTTCATAAGGCTTTTACAACATGTTTTATTTTTAACTTTTCTTGTGACGTGGCAAAAAAACAGCAGACGTCAGGTTTTATGAGCTGGATTGGTTTAATCAAGCTAGTACACACACGAAATCAGATTTCTACTATACCACACGACCACTCTAGGGCGATATGAAGAGATAATTTCAGAAAAATAATGTTTACGCTAGAGAGGATTCAAGTTTATTTCCTGTTGAAATATATGATCACATTGCCACTTCTTCCAAAATATGTTGGTTGATGGGTAATGTTTAACCCTTTCGACCTCAAACGTCACTCTCTGTTGTACGTTTACACCTTAGATGTACTTACTGTAGCATATTACAAGTGTCAGTACTAGAAGACGTATAGATGTCATACAAAATAAATAGTTACTGTTTCTACAAGTGAAGCCTACGATTTTAATCTTCCCGACAGCCGAATATCATGTGTCACCATTAATCAACATCTAGATGAATTCCACTTGAGTATTTTTAATAGACATGTTTATTTGGTTATTAGAGTTTATTTTCTGAATATTGCCAAACAACATACTTCTAAACCAGCTGGCACTCACATGTGCTATGTACATGTCGATAACACTAACAGAAATGGATGACGAGATAATTCTGAATAATAGATGGAGAAAGAGCTGTAATTTAATCAAGTCATTGTGAAATTCAAATAAAGCCACGAGAATTAAAGTGCCAACCAAATGAAATATTAATATAATGTGATTTCATAATTTTAAATGCAATTAAACATGTGGTTGTAATGGGTGCCTGCGGAAAGTCTTTACTTTTGCAGATGTTAAGGTATTTCACTCAAAGATGTGCTACAAACATTGAGTCTTTTTTGAACTATTGAATATTTTATACATATGCCTCCATAAAATCAGGTGACCTGACCATAATTATTTGTTCATTCATAAAACCTCAAGCAAGTTTTATCAAAACATCCTCTCACATATTCTCTAATCCCCTAAGTCTAAAAACTCCTTGACAGGTTTCTGTTGTTGCCAACTAGCTAAATTCTTGAACAGTCAGATGTTGAAGTGATTAATGACTAAACTACAGTATCAGCAGGAATATGTAGTGGATCAAGACAGTCTTTCTTGCCCAGAAAAAGTCATAATCTTGATATGTGAATCTAGGAATCACATATCCCTTCCTATTCTGTATGGTTTAGACCATATGGATTCAAAATTGAAAATCTTTTGGAAAGAATGTTCTGGGCTCCAAAGTAAATGTACATTGAGGTTCTAGACATGCTTGCTTGGGTTGATGGTAAACCTTTTGCAAAATTAATTTGGTATGCTGCTTAACCCTAAATTATTTTGTGGTTGGCTTAAATGAAGGTCTATAGACTATAAAAACTACAACAAACTGTTGGTTCAACCAGGCATTCTCCTCAGGTATCCCAAATACAGAGAAGATACGCCATAAGTAAAGCTTAAGTGCCAAGTAGTTGGCTTGATTCCTTAATTTGTCAGTTGAACACAGCTCTCCCAGTATCCGTTCTCAAATTGTATCCAATTGTAACCGCAGAATGTCTCTGGAATTCTAACTATAGTTTACAAGAAGACAGATGGCAGGTAAAAAATCGGAACATTCATTCCAATAAAATACCACATTCATTCCAATATATTCCCATGCGAGACCACAAGAATATAAAAACATTCCCTTTTAAAATGTGGGCTGCACGGATCTCACTTTACCTTTGAATTTCTGAAGTGTAGGTTGGTCTTGAAAAACATCTGGGACATTACATTGTGCTAGGAGCATCCGTTGAATGATGCATTGAAAAGTGAATCTTGTAGGAGGAAAAAAATGCTAAACTGTTTCGGAGCGTTATTTAAAAGAGCGCTTGGGTGTGATTGAGATTTGGGGTTTTCCTCCTTGTCTGTCTTCAAGTTTCATCCAGATGGCAGGCTGCTGGCGGATTTATGCCTAGAATGGTGTACTGCCATGAAGGTCATGTGCATGTTCTACATTAACAAGGCGAGAGCTAGGAATGTGTTTGGAGAAAAGTTGTTTTTAAAAAGGCAACTGCCATAACACGAAGATTGTGTACCACAGTCCGAATTAATTATTACAAGTGTGAGGTAACAAGTACACTGCCAACTGTCATTTGTCATGGACGCTGACTGTCAACAGGCTGCAACCCTGTGCTATCAATCCACCGAAAATATAAAACAATTCAATGGGAGGGTGGTCTTGAGAGTTAGAATAACTTGCTTAGATCGTTTTATGTAACCGTATATGACGGCTCATGTAAGATTTTGCCATAATACACCTTTGTTAACTTTGGTATGTAAACAATGCAGTTGTGCCTATTAAATAGACAAATAATCATAGGTTAGGTCTATTAATAATAATGTAATCAAACCCGCTCATCAGTTGTACCACCCCGTTGATGTGCAATGATGTGCAAATCATTAAAACCCTTAGTTCAATTGAAAATAGTACAAACACTACATATCATATGTTGAAATGTTATTGTTTCTTGAAACAATTTGCCACTTTGATGCCTGCAAAACACTTCACAAATGCTGGGACAGGGGCAACAAAAGACTATGTAACTGCTAAAAAAAACCGGTGGAAGATATCACAGGTAACTAGGTCAATTGGCCACAGGTCAGTTACATGATTTGGTACAAAAAGATAATTCCAGAGCTGCTCAACATGGACAAAAGTATTGGGACATATTACACCTGCAGGAGCTTGTATTACGTCCATTCTAAATAGGCATTCATATCAACCTTCGCAGCTATAACAACTTCCATTCTTCTGGGAAGGTTCACTACAAGCTTTTGAAGTGTGTCTGTTGGAATTTCTGCCCATTCTTCCAGTAGAGCATTGGTGAGGTCAGACACTGAATTTGGATGAGATGGCCTGGCTCGCAATCTCCATTCTAGTTCATCCGAAAGGTGTTCCATAGGTCCGTGGCTGAGATGCCGAGGTCCCTAAGCACTTCCACTTTGCAATAATACCATTTACAGTTGATTGTGGAATATCTAGGAAAATACACATTACAGTACCATGCTCAAGTTAAGTGAGATCTTTGGAATTACCCTTTCTATCACACATGTTTGTAAAGGCAGACTGCATGGCTAGGTGTTTGATTTTATACACCTGTGGCAATGACAGAATGAAACACCTGAATTCAATTATTAATAGGTGTGGCCCGATAAATATGTTCATATAAATGTACAAAATAACATTATAATATGCAGAGAATCCAAATAAATCTCTGCATGCAAGGGACGAGGCCACAAACCATTACTGGATTAGCCGTGATCTTTGGGCCCTCAGGAGACTGTGCATTAAAAACAGCCACAATTCTATTGTGGACCTGTGCTCATCCTCTTCTCCTGGCAGCCTTTATGTAAGCCTGGTCATTCACACCCTGTCCTTGTGAGGTCTTGTTTGTGTGATTCGCAACTCTACTAAGCCTGTTTGTCCAGTATTTCACCCTGATCTTAGATGTGAACTTCTCTCTCCATTTCCTGACTCGTGCCTGCCTGACCACCTCTTTGGATTATCCTCTTCTGTGCCTTGACCTCTTCTATCTACCTTGATACCCGATCACCTGCCTGTCCTATGACTTCACGCCAGCCTGTCCCTTGATATACTGTTGCACCTTCCAAATAAACCTCCTACGCTCTGAGCATGGATACAGCCATCCTTCTCTGCGTGCATTTATTACTGTTCAAAAGCCAGCATCCGTGATGGTACGGGGGTGCATTAGTGCACATGGCATGCGTGACTTGTTGCACAACCTGGAAAGGTTTTTGAGAGACATATGCTGCCATCCAGACAACGTCTTTTTCAGGGAAGGCCTTGCTTAATTCAACAAGACAATGTATTGGAGCCACATATGCTACCATCCAGACAACGTCTTTTTCAGGGAAGGCCTTGCTTAATTCAACAAGACAATGCCAAACCACATTCTGCAGGTTCACAACAGCATGGCATCTTAGTAAAAGAGTCCTGACCTCTGACTTCCCATGAAAAACTAAAATACTTTTACAGGCTGTCAAATAAAAGCATAGAAATGCAGAGCTACCTGTGGCATCACTCCTACAGATGCATTTGCAATATGAAAGGAAAAAGACATTCACTACCTAATGACAAAGGCATTGAAAGCTGATGACACAAGCACATGGTGGCAGAAGGCTCCAGGCTTAAGGTACAACTATATATTGCTGACATACAGTCTGTTGAATAGAGAAAATGCATCATTCCCCTTAACTTTGGTAGTGGAAGAAATCAGGTTGAGTAGTTACATACATTTTTGTTTTGACAACTCTAACTGCATGCCAAGGTTTCCTTATTCCCCTTGCGTTAGTATTTTTCTCTTATACTGAGAGAGGTAGTAAATGCAATAACGGTGTCTGCCTTTATTTCTCAAACAAATGTAAGTGTGTTTACGTGACTTGGAGCTGTAAAAAAAAGGGGGATTCATTTGTTTTCTTAGTCTGGCCCTCCAATCCTCACACCTCACCAGGTGGTGAATGAGACTGAGGGTAGTCATAAATGTCGTCTATTCCCTGAATAGTGCAGTAGTTTTAAACATGGTCAATTTTGAATTCAAAATAAAGGGATCTGAATGTCAAGCCTGTAGTCCAGGGGTCTTTCAAGTCCTTACAAAATCTAACAGTTCAGAAGTTGTGTAGGATATATGGTGTCATTTGGTTCACATACTCGTCACGGTACGCTGGAGTTAATCACTTAATCAAGGACAGGCATTCCTTTGTAAAAACTAATAATATGCGGAGTATTAATTCTTGGAAATATGGAACAGCATTGGTACACACATGTTTTACAGAGCAGATGATATATCCATGGTATGCAACAAAATAGAATTCTCCTTTTAGTGCGTATAGAAACTGCGGTTTGTTCAACTGCAAATAAAAATGAGATAAGTACTTTGGTTTTCTTTCAAATGTTTAGTCTTGTTCAGTGTGTGACCCAATCCACTGGTGTTGTGGTTCTGGGAGCAAAATGTATTTCTTAAACCTTTGGGCTCCATGACAAATAACCTCAGCATTGGGAAAACTAATGCAATGCAATAAATTACTTCAGAGCAAAATACTGGCCAGCTGTCATTGCATTGTTTTTCTGTTTCTATTTGGCTGATGAGCTGTCTATGTGAGTTTCTGTTTCGCCAAAACTGATTATCAAGGGATTATAGTAAATAGTTTGATATATAGAAATATAACCTTCCTTATGCATTTAAGGGCAAACAAAATGTAATGCAAGATCTAAGAAACGTTTCTGCACGTATAATTGGTCTGTGTTTGCTTCGTGATGCGTGTTCAGCCAATATGATGCAAAGTGCTGCAAATACAAACCACAGGAAAGACCAAACCGTTTTAGCTTTGGCTATCATCAGCTCAGGGGTTTGGTTGTCTGGCAGACACGAGAAACCCCTCCCACCACCTTCCATCTGCCCAATGTCCTCAGCCCTAGGGCAGACGCGTTCCCCGCTACTGAAGAAGAGGTTTCAGTCAGTCAGACATAGATCCATGTTACAAAACCGTTTCCTTTGGCTATTTTGAGCTTTTGTGATTGGGGAATGACGAGATGGCTCTGGCCTGGAACACTGGAGTGTGAACCATCACTTTGCACCCCTCCCGTCCCCTGAGCTCCCAAGCTGCCCCTTGCACAACACCCCTGCATCTGCAACATGTGAAGCAATGCGCTCCAAACTATATTTATCTCCTGAAATCTATTCAGGTCTCGTCAGCTGCCTTTGCGGATTCCAGCTACCCAAGCAATCCCTTTTTTATTCCGGAGGAACCAGACTCTGACGAAACTGATAGGCTTCAAACAATCCAGAAACACTTGAGGGTCCGGAGATAGGACAATGTCAGAATACTATGAGGAGTTGCGCTATGTCATCTGCCTGCCAAAGCCATGTTGAATCAGTCACGATAGAAGATATTTAAACAGCATATTAAGGTCAACTGAAGACATGGTGTAATTTCACGCACCAGCAGACAATCGTGTTTTATTTTTAGGGTCCTTGTCAAAATGCTCTCAAGTTGTGAAATATTTTGAGGAAAATGTATTAGCCAAACGTTACAGAACGTTACAACATTACTTACACGGACAAGAGGGCACAAAAGAAATATTGAAATATTAGCATTGTGCAACTTTGACTTGATAGCTTTAAAATATAAAAAAATAAAAAAATTCCCCTGTTTACTTATTTGCTGAGCTAATTATTGCCAGTTAAATGCCACATATTTAACCAACTAGAATTTCTCAGCTATAATATGAGAAACAAAAAGTTTCCCCTGGTCTCGTTATTTGCTCAACCTACTACCTATCAAGATTATAGCAATGCAGATCTAAAGCTTACATGATTTAGAAAGTATTTTCCTTCACAATTTCGAAACAAAAATGCAAATGCAAAATTATTTTCATCCAGCCAGACAAACAAAAAAAATCTGCTTGTATAGCTAGCATGTTTGTCCCACGTATTTAACATGGATTTCAGCTAGAATCCTTAACCAATTAGCAGGCATACTACATCGGATATTTTCAGGGGATAAACATGACGTTGAACTCTATGTATGCAGTAAAGTATCACTGTATCTAAATAATGTTATGAAAACTAAAATGAATTGTGAACAGCCAACATTTAACTTTAAACACAGGCGTTGACTTACCACCCAAAAAGGTATGTTAATGGCCTTGAGTGGCCAACAGTATCCCATGATTTCACTGCAGAGGCCTCATGAGTCTATGACTCACTCTAAGGACCTGAGGGAACTCCCAGAGACCAGTAGCAGAAAACGGGTGTCTCCTACAAAATGACTCAGTGTTTCAGTGACTCATTTCTGCATTCCAAATAGCACTCGATTTCCTGTATTGTGCGCTTCTATTAAAATGAATAGGGCAGAGTGTGCACTTTGGGATGTGGAAAAATGAGTCATTAAAACATGTGAGCTACCCGTTGACTATATATATAGGAGCTACCACAAAGGCTGCCTGTGTTTGTAGTGATAACAGAAGGAAAGACCCATTGGGGGTTGAATTACAAAACCTCACAAGTTCGTCTTTAAAGATTAATGTTGACATATTTTAAAGAACTGACATTGTATCTTTTTAAGGGGATAGGATTTCCCTTGCGTTCCCATGTGCGATCATTCATGATGAAACTATAGCTGATGTAAAGTTGGGTCAATTGTTTTAAACATTTCCCATGTGTTCCACAGTAAACATTAAGTGTGGTTGAAATTCATCAGTTATGGCTCTTTTAACTCCTTTTGAAATTTCGTCAGTATCTGGTATTAACTAACAGAACAGAAAGAAATAGAATCTAAAACTAGGCTTACCTTAAATCAGGAAAGATTGTGATCGCAATCCAAATAAGTCTGTCACTAAAGCAGTTTTGACTATATTAGGACATGGAAGCAACAGGGATATGTTGCTAACCAACAGACCAGACTCCAGACTCTTAAAAACCACAGCCCTTTACTCACACTTGCCTCAATGAATAATCCCAAAACTGAAGACTATGATTTGTATGATACATTTATTTTTTTAAAATACAGAAAGGAGCTTTACAAATTAAAGTCATTATTGTATTGTAGTATTTCAGAAAGCTAACAAAAGTAAGTTTACAATTATAATTTTAAAGCTAATGATGAATGTCATGTCAGAAAAGACACCCCTAAACCTTTTTTTGCAAAAATTGACAAACAAATGTCTTGATGTCAAAAGTGTGCATTCTGTACTGTTGAACTGGCCACATTTGTCAGAAGCAAACTGCATTTAATCTTTAGTGTTTAAGGAATGCCCTCCACCATTTGTGTCACCCACCACCCATTTGTGCCACCCACCACCCTTCCTCTGCATGTTTTTAATTTTTTTACCTTTTGTGGAGGTATCCTTGCTATGTACCTTGCTCTTTGTCTATAGTGATTGTTGTTAATAATCTTTAATAATCTATTGTTGTTTGTATCGCATACACAATTATGTAATGACAGTGACTTAGGAACAGAACCTAATGTCAAGACACTGTATATACAATGTGGTACATACTTCTTTCTTACTTCAAAGGTTAAAGTAAAGAGGCATTTTCTGTCTGAACTCTAATAATGTAATCCTTAATAATTATAACACTCTGGCATCTCATCTTAAGCAACGCTTACATTATGACATTCTTTTTCAAGCCTTTGTTCCCCTTCCCCAATTTCATAACATTTAGTTTCGTATCTAAGGTCCTGCCTCATTTCAACAACAGCCAACACACAATTGGGGAGAGTTGACGATTCTCCTTCTTCCTCCTATATATGTAAACTCATCAATTGGCATCCCATTTAAGTCTCTAAGCTACACTATGATGGTTAGCATGGTACAGTGACAGATTTCAGGGGATTTCAAAATGTGACACATAAAATTTGATTTTACAGAAAGGCCGTCATTCGGTCGAGTTGAGTTGGCTGTGCAAAATTCATTTTAAGTGTTTAGATAACAAATAAAGACTATTTTGGTTCTTGTGAAAGTGAGCCCTTAATACTCAAATGTACCACAAAGCCAAGGCAACTATTGGTACAATCTCAACTCTTGCCACTAACTCGATTCTTCAGTACAAAAATAGTCTTTCTGTGAAGACACGGAAGGGGTTACAGCAACACTGAGGCATACCACGAAGTGTCCTCTGACCTCCCACTATAGGTTAGTGGGAAGAACTCCTTGTATATTGAATCTCTTTTGTGTAAATTCTTGGGGCCATATGGGGTCTGTGTGTGGGCCTGGCAAGCCGTGGAGATCACAGATGTAAATACCATCCGGGAGGCCTGGCGTTGACAGCCAACACACTCGAAGAGAGGCAAGACATTTGTGGGAGAAGGCCGGCAGACATCTGACTGGACAATGTGTGAAAGATTACATCATCCACAACGCTATGCACAAAACAAGGATCCTTTTCCCATTAGCATAGCCTACTGATAACAAGCTATAGTTATACACACATTGTAATGGTACAGTTGTTAGCTGTATAACTTGCAGCCATCTGAGGACCCTCATTCCAGTGTCAATTCCAGTGCCCAGCGCAGAGAGCATTATGAGATTTCAAGAGATTTGGGTGCATGACCAAGAGCATATTTAGAATGGTGATCCCATCACTTGTATCACCAAAAGCTGTGCTTAACGATCTCAGAAACTCACCACAGAACAGAGAGAAGTATGCATGTATGTTTTACAATTATCCATGTTAAAGATATTAAATCAATGTAACAAAAGGGCACACATTTACATTGTAGTGCACTACTGCATGGTCCTTGGGACAAAAAAACTATGCAATGAATAGGAAATATGGATTTATACTGCCTCCTAAATAGTACCCTATGTGATTTCCAGCATATATACATCACATTTTCAAGGCCAGTACGTTTGCTTCTAGACAATGTGCATTTATAGTTAGACATAACATTGCACTGAGGGCTCTGTTTAACGTAGCGGGGTGAATCACAGGATCACCAGATGCATCCATCAGCCATCAACACGACTAATCTAATCGATTTCCTAATGCTAATATTTAATTTATTAATCTGTGCGTACACTTGTGGTCAGCTCTGTTTACCCTGCTGACAACTTGCACAGAACACACAGACTTCAACTTCCAAGAAGTAAGAGCGGCCAAATCTATATTTGTTTAGCCCGGTTACCATAGCGACATACGACGTAGAGGGACACAGAGAATTATACTAGCTCTCAGATTGTACAGGGATGCATACAAATCCCCTCCAAAGCCTTTTGCCATTCTGAGCGTTAACGCATTTTGGAACAAGTCATTCCCTAAAGCCTCCACAGACATTAGTGGTATCATTAGGGGGATGTGTCTATAGCATTCTGCTGTCGTACAATTTTTTGCTGTTGTCGTATAAGATGCAATCTCGTCTGGTAATAGAGAATGTACTATTGACACTGTAATCCAATCGTCAAAATGTCAGTACCCACGATGCACCTGGGCGGACCAAATACAATTCAGCATTACCCTGGCTGTAAAATCGTTTTAATGTTCTGTTTTTGTATACACCCTTTTCCTTTCTTCAGCAATTTCATCCTGTCCAATTGTATCCATAGTCTTGTATCTTCGTGACAACTCCAAATAGACACCCGAGGGTACCTCAGCGAGAAAAGACCAGGACGTGATACTGGCCAAATCGCATGGCCAACTGACAGCCCCTCATCAGTCAGTGGCACAGTCAAAGCTTCATTCTAGACTGTGGTGATCAATTTTGTGCAACAAAAGACCACTTTGACCACTATAACATGCATTAGGCAATATTACGATTAGTCTAGTGCACCGTTTCCTAATCCTGATCATGGGGACCTCATGGGGTGCACGGTTTTGCTGTTGCTCTCGCACTCACACACCCGATTCCATTCAGTCACCGCTGAGTGGTTCAAAGGTGTCATCCGGTTTCACATTAACACTTTATTATTTGAGCAACAGAGCCACTGGCCGGTTTCAGCTGGGAGCCATGTTGCCGGGGCCCTCTGTGACACGGGAACAAGGTGTAAACATTCCTGACCGCCTGTGATCCAAAACGTGAGAGAGAAAAGGGAAGGTGTTCAGATAGATGACCAAAGTGAGAACCAGAGAGAGAGAGAACGTGAGAAAGAGAGCAAAGGGTACACATCTAATCACAGACTGGGGAACATCTGGTCAACATTTGCACTATCAGGTCAGCAGTTTAGCGATTAGCTCACAGAGAGTGGTGCCAATAGATGTCAACGCTGTTCCCCCAATGTTCCCTCGCTACTGTGCAAACGCAACAGGATCTGGCAACATTTTCTGGACAGACATTGACGTTGGATAGGATCCTCTGATGTACAGTCATTACAAACCAATGCATTTGTAAGATAATCCTAGTAAATCATACCGCGGCCATGGGTTAGTGATTTCTGCATTGATTAGAATGGGTAGAATGCATGGAAACAGCAACCGCACACCACAGCATGAGAAAGTAGACTGTGGAAAGGCAGAACCTTTCTTTAGCTTCGATCCAACGGCACTGAGATGATGTAACAGGAGGTTTTCCAAGATCTAGTGCTTTTCCACATTGCCAATCAGATGAGACTCCCCGCAATTCGCCAATTGCTTTTAATTAACTTGGGAAGGCAATTTTCTGTGAGTGGTTACCGTAAGACCTCTGAGCCTTGGGAGAACAATATGGACATCTTTTGGAGGGTCACAGCTTTAAAAGATTTGAATGGCATCGTTATTGTCCCCTAAGCGGACTCAGGGCGAGCCCTGGAACCGCCGCCCTCTCGGCCCACGGGGGCCCACAGGCACGCAGTCACCCAGAGGGACACTCATGGAACCGCATTATAACAGTGGCGTTTCTGCCGCACTTGATTCCATCAAACTCCGCCCCGTGGAGCCCTCGTACAAACCACACTACACATTCAAGGCACACGAAGGGATGGGGAGTGGAGAGGTGTTTCTCCCCCCCGTCTACCCCCATCCAACCCCCGTCCACCCCCATCCAACCCCCCTTTCACGAGGGGTGATATTGAACCTTCCCTGCCCTGCTGCCGGGCTGCAGGAGAAAGACCTTTTCAGAGCTTGAGGCCAGGACCTCAACCCACCTTACTGGACAGCCGGCTACCTAACCACTGTCTCCCAACACACTGTTCTCACACAACTGGCTCAAATGTACTTTGAGGGTCTGCTGTGTGTGACCTAAACCGCTGCACCAGACCCGTGCACACCCCCCCACCCCCCCGGTGCACCTAGTTTAGACAAAAACAGTCATTGCATTGAAAGGTGTCTAGGTAGTTTCAAAGCAACCAGCCAGAGTGATCTGTTTTGTGGGGGATGTCCACACTTTGATCCAATGGAGGAACCTGGTACAGTTTTACCCCAATGTGAGAAGAGTGAATTACATTAGATTAGATTCAACCGATCCGTAATGACCAATCATAGGCAACTTCAGCCCAGCTGATTACTAATTATATATAAAGTCATTTACATAGGACCTCCCCGCAAGTGAGTTGACCCCAGAGACCCCAAAGCTACAGCTGTGCCTTTTCTTTTTTTACAAAACAAGTGGGGGGGGGGGGGTCAGCCAGTTGACAGACTAATTTGGCTTGCTGCACTTACCTCCGTGGCTGGTGCTGGGCAGACAGAGCAGGGGCAACAAGACACCCAGCAGGATCGCACAAAAGGCCGCCATGTTACTGTTGTAGTCCTCCACGACGCGCTTTCCATTCAAAGTGTACTGCCTCCCAGTTAGTTTTGGGAGCCGAGCTGCTTCTGCAGCCCCTACTCTATGGAAGGGGCTGGGCCAGGGCTGGGCCCAGGAGGTTGACGCCCTCCTTCCTGAACGCTTTGCAGAAGACAGGGGCAGCCGTGCCTCTCCTCTCTTCCCTGGTCTCTCTCTCCCTCTCTCTTCTTCTTCTTTCTCAAATTACGAGTTCAGCCGCTCTTAAATCCAGGGACTCTTGTCTTCGAAATAGCCTTTGGAGATTGTGGAGCTGCAGAACCCTATTCGTTTTTTATTAAATGTGTTATCAAGAAGGTTGGGTCGCTCATCTTTTTAAATCTGGGAGGCTGTGTCTGTTTGATGGTGGGTTATTGGTTTGATTGCTTTATTTCAATTTTTTTTTTGAAAATAAAGTGTGAAAAGCTGTAGAATAAATGCTCACAGGCTTACCCTGTGCATGCAGACATATTGGTATCACCAAAACAAATCCTCCACTTGAATTCAATGGAATAAATTTTGAAAAGTGTATATAAATCAAAGGAATGGATCAATGGGTCCTCATTCCAAAACGGTACCATTTTTAAAGTGACTGTAGTGACACCACTTATGAGACTAATCTTTTTGAGTTGGCTCCCTTGGTAATTTCATAGAGGCTTGTGCTGAAGCTGTAATATTCTTTATAAATCATAGCATGTCCCATTACATAGAGGCTTGGTCCCCTGGGGCGGGGTAATTTGCCTGGGATGGCGCTAGGAAGGGAGAGAGGTAAAGAGATAGAGGGAGAGAGGTGGAGAGGGAGGGATGCCCCCCACAGATATAAGAGAGTTCTTTCAGCATGGGAGAGAATGCAGAGCCACAGACACCAAATCAAATGAGTTTCACCTCGCAGTCCCAACAGCCTTAAACCATACACTTCACATGACGTGTGAGGAGTCAGTTGTGTAGCTGTTACGCAACAGACAAACAATTTGCGGTTGTCTCTCAAATGTTTCTCAGATTAAAAATAATAGCAGCTATTGAATACAATGTTCTATTACTTATTCATGGTATGCTGGATGCAGTCACATACAGTATAAAGTCAAATGTCCAATGGACTTATTTATTGTATGGTCTAACACAAACGGCATCAGCACACATGATCAGCCTTAGTATGTGGAATTGTGCCACTTTGGAGTTTCCTTAAGAGTTCTGATTGCTTCAGGGATCAAACAGTGAAATTATTATTATGTTTTTTGTTGGAAAACATTTTAGAGATCATTTTGAATATTTAATATATATAATTGTAAAGTTTGTAATTTACTGCATTTTGAATAATGTTTCACAAATGTACTAAGCCTTAAATTAGCTTTTTCTTTATTGCCATCCTTGCGCGAGTACATTTGTCTGTTTTTTGGGAATGATTCAAAAGTATCATTTTGTGTGTTAATAATTCAAAAGGGTCACTTTATGAATTAATGACAACATAAACAAGCGAACGTCACTCACAAGCCACCAGCTCAACTTTAACCATTGTTATGCAGTGGTTGACCTCCAGAATTATTGTACAGGGCATGTTTGTGTACCAACACATTTTTGGGGGAGGTGATCACACTCTGATAAGTGTTAATTCCCACACTTTAACGTGTCTCAGTGAGACAAATAATTAGTGTAAAGAGAACAAGATCATGCTGTCTGGAGTTAAACCTTTCTTGGAAATTCTCAGGACAGCCCATAAGCATTCATGGTGTATTAAAAGAGTTCTATCATCTAAAGACAAATGACTATTCAGACAGACCCCTAGAACCTATTAAACACTTATGTACAATTCCAAGTTCAATCGGAATATGTTAGTGATAATTGATGAGACTTGCACACTGTTGACATGAAATGGAAGTCAGAAGATGTATATGGCCACCAAGTCAGCCACCATGGGGTGCTGTGGTCTAGTT
>JACXGK010000833.1:0-39459 GCA_016801125.1 Novumbra hubbsi
ATGTAATATCTAGAGGCATACAGAGACCCATTATCAGCAACAATCACTCCTGTGTTCCAATGGAACGTTGTTTGCAAATCCATGTTTATAATTTTAAAAGGCAAAGTGATCATAAGAAAACCCTTTTGCAATTATGTTAGCACAGCTAACACAACCGTAGTGCTGAATAAGCAAAAATAACTTGCCCAGTTGACTAGAAACAAAGAACTTTCCCAAGCTAGACACTCCCAAATGTATGTCCACTTGCTCAGTTGTGCTCCTCTTTCTATTCTGGTTAGAGACAGTTTGCACTGTTCTGTGAAGGGGGTAGTACACAACGTTGTACGAAATCTTAAGTTTTCGTCCAATTTCTCTCATTCTGATAAATGTAATGCAATTTAAATGGCCAAAATTGTCTCTTTGCTTTCGATTTTTTTTTTAACATTTTTAAAAGACCCCAAACTTTTGAAAGATAGTGTATATTATTCATAATGTAGGGCTTAGATATAGTGGTTACAATTGACTTATATCTTGTCTTATATACTGCAGTTGATACTTACTAGTGATGGACTTGTCACTCTGATGGGTGCCTGTTCACCACAGTAAACCATGTTTTAATGCTTGATCTAAAAAATTTTAACACATTTCTTGTCATTAGCGGGTTATCAGTGTTGGAAAAGAGAATGCAAAAAGTAGCTACACACAACAGTTTGGCCCAATTTTTTTAACACCTGTCCAAGTTGTTTCATTCATTTCTATGTAGTTAAAGTAAAAATGTGATCAAACAAAAAGTTAGATTTAGTAAAAAATATAGCACTGAGTACCGTTAAGGCAGAAAAGCGCCATGTATCTGCAGTCCATTAACCATGTGTTTCCTCCCACAAAAAGATAATTGTCACTTCCTGTGAAAACACAAAAATGAATGTGCATAAACCCATGGGCATCAAAATAGTGACTATGGTACACTGTAGGCATTCACTGTCTTTGTCAGGACAACATGAATACTCACTTCATCACAAGCTCTTGTGGCAGGAGCCTTCAATCCCAAAATGTTGTCTGGATCATGACATGAGAAAACAGAGACAACCACACAGACACCAAAAACAATATTAACTTTTGTCTTACAGACAGAGACATGGGCATGCAAAATATTACTCAACTACTCAATACAAAAAACAGTTTAAAAAAACAGTATTTTTAAACTGTAAAAATATTTTTTGAGTGGGTAACTCGAAGGAATACCAGATGAGATATGAAGATGGTTGCTATTAATTTTATACACACATATATATATATATATATATATATATATATATATATAGGATTAGCATTGTCTTATTTTTCCAAAAGACCATATCAAGCTAACAAGAGTGGGATAGGCAGTTGCAATTCAAGGATGTTGTTTAAGGTTGGCCCATAAATAATACAATAGGGCCTAAATCCCAGGGTCCAGCTGGAAGAAAATGTTTGGGGATTTAAGGCCAGACACGGCAGGCAAAAACATAGTTTTTTCATGTACTGGTCAATTTTGAGATTTTTGCATATTTTGCTTCTATAACATGTCTATTTTCAAACTAGTAGAAAGATAACGTCCAAAATACACATTTAGGTATTTATTTTACTACGTTTTGTCGACTTGCATCTGAAGATTTCGCCCAGATTCAACAGAAATTTGCATTCTTACGAAACAAACAGCACCGCAACCGTTGTCCGCACTATGGCACCAATGGTATCATTTGGTATCATTTCTCCTGCACAATGTTATTGTATTTAAACATGCTCATTATTTTTGTATCAGCAACCAATCGTAAAAGAACAAAGGGTGGTTCAGACCTAACCACAAGCAGCTGCTGATATGTAGTGCGTTAAAATTGATTGGTTAGTGGGTTACTTTGTCCTAATTGCGCAGAGACAGTGA
The DNA here is from genome assembly GCA_016801125.1 of Novumbra hubbsi. NCBI lineage: Eukaryota > Metazoa > Chordata > Actinopteri > Esociformes > Umbridae > Novumbra > Novumbra hubbsi. The sequence continues at coordinate 1,898 of JACXGK010000833.1, forward strand.
TTAAAATGTACACCGATCCGCAGAATTATGGGTTCTGTACCAGTTATCTTATAGAGTACAATCTGTGCCAAAGAGATAGTTAGCGCAAACGTACTACGCGTCTTCAAGAAGGAACCAAGAACGACATCGCGTTTGATGTGAATGTGCCAAATGTGCTCTTAGCGCACAATTTAGGGTTGGGTATGCTACTCTCAAGAAAATGGGACAAGTGTTTGGGATTTCTATAAGAGACATGACAAAAGAGTGACAGGTATGAAAACAGGGTTGAGATCAATAAAATGTAAAGCTGTGGGGGAACAAGAAATGCATCTCTCTTTATGGATTTTATGGCTTTATGGATAACATCAGAAACTAATGAAGGGTGGCATTGAAAGTGTTTATTTTCCCCCACAGGCTATATTACCTAAGGCTCCACTGTAGCCTTAATCAATTTGTGTTAAAGACGAATAAAGTAAAATTGTATTCATTTTGTGTCATTATTATTATTATGTGGTCAGTTTTACTTTTACAGTAGGCTACAGACTTTTCCTTTTGAGTGGACAATACTAAAATAATTTAGCTTACCAATTTTTTTTTTACTTTATTGGAAGAAACATAACACAATAGGAAGTTCTATGTGCTTTGGATAGGACATGGGAGCAGCTAACAAAGGATTACTCTGGCAAGGAAGTCGGGGAGGTTATTCTCATTATGTGTTATGTTTCTGCCACTAAAGTTAAAATAAATGTGTACTGTATCAATAATATTTGACCAAATGTTAGTGAGACAATATACATTTCATTTTAGTCTCAGAAATTGAGAGAGGTCTGGAGTCAAAATACAAACAAGTGCCTCAACTTCGTTATATGGGCTTGGTGTCCAAAAACAGTCTTTGTGGGAAAGACAGGATTGAGACAGCAGCATGTATGGCCAACTCCACGCCATGCTAACTGTTATGGAGAGGTTGTGGCTTCAAAAGCACAGTTGTTACTATAGGTGCAATGAAGGAAACTGACATGTTCAGGATCTCAGTTACCGCCAGTGTAATTCATATGCGCAGGAGTCTATGCATGGCAAAAAACTGAAAAAGCATCAGCAGGAAATGGATGAGGGACCTAAATATGGAGAAGGCAGGGATAACTAGGCAGTAAACATGAATGGGTAACTAGGCAGTGTTATGCAGGATGGACACACAACAAACTAGGGTGGCAGTTATACTAGTGGCAGTGTATGCGTGTATATGTGTGACGGTGATACTATGGTTCTGTTCAGTTGAAGGCCATGCTGTTATTCATTTACCAGTTTAAATATGTTTAAGATGTTCTCTATTGTTGTTGCTAAGGATTTGATAAGATTTTGTGTCTGTAAATATTGATTTCCCAAAAACATTCATGGAATTTTACAATACTTTTTTGTAAAGTCCGTTTTCTCAAAATTAGTTTTTACTCATACTCTGAGCCAGAAATCTCCACTTCAGAAGCACTTACATACATCAAACTTTCCATTTGTATTCCTATCTATATTCTGAAGGTATTTACAAAGGGGTTTGTTCACATATAATTTATAGCCTGATTAATGTATAGAAATATGCCTAAAACATGGCGAATTTTCTTTTTTGTGGCTGTTGTCAGTATTTTCAGATTTCTGGAGTGATAAAAAGGGATATCAAAAGTATACTCTGTAAAAACCTTTGACTCAAATGTAGACAAAATAATTTTTAACCTAGCTTTATCCAATGTTTAGATTTCTGTTCTGGAAATGTATGTATATTTAATAAAATTACGGCTCATTTGCATATAATTAATTTCAATAAAATATTCAGAAAACTTGTAATACAAAAATGTATTGTCTTAATGTAAGCAATCAACTTGGGAAGTTTCATGGTGATATCTATTAGTTAAAAAAACTACCCTACTCACCTGTAGTGTCTGGCCTTAAATTGTGAAGAAGCTGTGAATATATCCCTACCCTGGTGTTGTGACGAGAATTGTCCCCCTGCCGAAAACTGTCATTCCGTTGCGATATGCTTTCTTGTCTGGAGATGCTTGCACTTCACTTCGTTGTTAATTAAGCCCATCATTCTCTGACCTCAGTTAAACAAAACATTATTTATGTCTGTTCCTAAATACAACTGTACAATTATTAAGTTTTACGCACTTTGTTATCGACAAAAATCGCTATTTATTTGCGCAGAATATACTTGTATGTGCAGCTTTCTGTTAGGCTTATATTAGTGTATACACATTTGGTTTTCCGAACATATGCACCACCATCGGCAACATCTCTCTCGTCTTATTTAACTATATATAACTAAACTATTTGAAAGTGTATTAGTTAGAGATTTAGCCATAGCTGTCCTGACAAAAAGAAAATGTTACCAATGTAGCCAACACTATGTTTTGGAATCTACATTGTTTTATGTCATTGTATGTTTGGTGAATAACAGACATTACAACATGTATTTGTTATTGTATATCCGCTGGTGGACAGCAGGATTTCGTAATTTGTCATTTTCTTTCCTGTCAACCCCCCCAACCCTCTGACAAACTTTTACATTATTTTGGTAGCTCATGTTGACGACAAAAGTATATGGTATAGGGGGGGACGGTGTTTGGCAAGCTCATTTTCCTGCTTGCCGAAAATTGTCCCCCCTCTCCATCTTGGGACAGGAAGGTCTGACAAACTTCTAGATCATTTTGGTAGCTCATGCTGACCAGCGACCTCCTCAGCCACTACACAAGTGACCTCCGCAACTGCAGGAGGAATTCAAGATCTACACAGATGTATGTAATCTTGTCAGATTGATCCATTTATAATATTCTGGACAAAATATGAAAATATTGTATAATACTATAGTTATGGTGTTTGTTCTACAGGTATTGCGAAAGCTTGGGGAGGAAAAAATGTATATGTCCTTTTATAAAAAAATCAGGCCATAAAAAATCTTTTATGTGGATATCTACAGAACTGGTCCAAATATGGAGCTGGAAAGTGATGTAAGATGGCTTGGACAATTTACATAACTCGGTATATGTGTGATTAATGTTTGTATTTGGAATCAAATCCTAACTTGATGTTCTTCAATGTTACAGAGTCACATCCATTTCACATTGTCTTTATTTTTTCTTTCAGACCATAAATGCCTACATGCTTCATTTGTTGCAAATTTTTAACAGAAGCCCCACCGAGCAGCATTCTACATTGATATCTTTGAGATGACTGAAATTTGGGGGAGCAAGAAATCCACTTAAGTCCAACTTAAGGTTGACTTGCTTCTTATCATAACATTTTTATATGTTACTCACATTTAAACTCTAGCATTTGAAACATTGCTCATTTAAATTTTAGATGGATTCAATGATGTACAACTACATTATTAGCATCAACTAACATAATCACTGGACAGTAAGAACCGCAAAGGCAGTTTAAGTTATAGCACCACGATTAACCACTAAGAATTCAATGTACATTTAAATACATATATAGTACACTACAAACAGTATGTACAGTGGGGAGACAAAGTATTTGATACACTGCTGATTTTACAGGTTTTCCTACTTACAAAGCATGTAGAGGTCTGTAGTTTTTACTCACACATCCATATCAACATCCAACAGTATAATATTCAAGGGACTAGAGGAAATCAAAACTATCACTTTCAAAATGATAAAATGTAGTTACAATACAACATGCATGTACTGCAACAAAATTAAACTAGTCTGCAAGTTAACGTCCTTGAAACAGTGACTTACTAGATATTTCCTTAGCTAGCTGCCTCCCCCCTAACTATGTTAGCCGGGTTAGCTAGATACAGATAGACACGTAAATTGAATCGGTCAATAACATGATGACAACCGTTAGAAAAAAAATGTGTAGCTCTAGTGAATTTATACCATGCAGAAAATTATCATAAACCGGATTTACTTACCATGAATTGCGTTGTGTAAACTGGAAGCTTGTCTCACCAACTGTTACCCATACGTTTTTTTTAAGGGAGAACTTGGTCCTAACCCCCCAAATAATTTAACGACAAATTAACCAGTCTTTAGGTCTCTGTTGACATACCACCACTTGCTTCAAATAATAAATGATCAGGCAGGTGTAAAATAATCCAGGTAACAGCAATTAGTCTACTAGTGCACCGACCACGTCGCTAGCAGCAGCACATCCGCTCAAACAGACGTATTTTTTCAAAATTGACCGGTGAATGGCGCGAACAATTGTCAATGGCCAGTTTCCTGGATGACAATCAGGTTAACCAATCTTGCTCAAAGCAACATAATGAGACAGCCAATATAAATTGTTTCATCGTCGTGACATGATAATAGGAAAATATGACTTGTTCTAAAAACACTTATGAATTTTCTTTTATTTGTAGGCTGTTAGTTAATTGGTCAAATTATGTTTTCATTGCAGTGTAGGAATACAAATGTAATAATGTATGGTAACGTTTGTTAATGTATTAATACCCTTGTTACTATACCTATAGCTACAGAGCAAACATTGCATATATCTAATGGACATACTGTATGTACTGTAATGTATATGAATGCTAATGGATGAATTGACATGATGATATTACAGTTACATTCATGTAGCCCATAGAATAACCCTCATTATATGGGCTAAAAAAAACCCTAACAAACCCTAGACGTACAAATACAATATAACAATACAATTTAGATTATTCTTGGAAATTTCATAATGTTTCCTTCCCTATATTCATATCTAAGTGTTTGCATCTTTCCTTGGGTGCGTGTCTAAAGTCGCAATTCTCTGTTTAGTCTTTCAGCAGTCACAAATGACCAGAGGTAATTTTTCAAACGTAAGCTTGAAAATGTTCTCTCTGCAGGAATTTAATACTACTAATTACCCTTAAAAACATAATATCACTGTCATGTCCTGGCTGGGGGCCCCTGGCCATATCTGTGCTTCGGGGCTCAGTCAGGGCATGACACATAAAGGTGCCTCTAGGCACCTCTATGCCACTGTTGTGGGCTCCTCAGTCAGAGACAGCTGTTGCCAGTTGCCTCTGATTGGGGAGCCTACTTAAATTAGGTTTTGAGCCACACCTAGTGTGCTTTATTGTTTGTTAGTTAGTTGTTTTGCTGTTAATTTCAGCACATTTCATTTACGTGTACAGTTCGTGTTTGTTTTGTCTTGTGTAGAATTAAATTCACGTTTCTTTGAAAATGTCCACACGTGGTTCCACTCACACCCGAGACCGTGATAATCACGTTAACAACACATCCTCAATGACCAGCAATTTTAAGTAAAGTAATTTGAATGAATTTTACATGCATTTCTTCATTATTATGAACATGACAAATCTGTGAAATATTACCTCCCAGTTCATGTAAAATTACATTTGAATCTGTAAAAATACAATGAATGGCTATTAAAAAAACAATATTCCTGTAATCTTTAATTACGGTAAATACTTTGTCATTTTAAGGGTGTACGTTTTAATTACTGCAAATCTCTGTAAATACACAGGCATTACTTAGTTTTTTGGAAAAACATGAAAAATCTGTAAAAATATACAGAAAATGTCCTGTCAAATAACTTTTTTTTTTACAGTGTATAATAGTGAATCCTTGGTCCTATGCTTCTGTAAAAATTGTTTGGAATGCTAAACATCAGTATTCAATATGTAGTTATTTGATAATACATTTAAGTGTATTTAATCTGTGGGCCCACAGTATTTGAATTGGAAAAACAATGCAAATTAGTGCAAAAATTATTCTATTGCTTACTTCCCCCCAAAATAGAAGACAAAATCAGTAGTAGAATGTGACTTGAATGCAAGACTGTAGAAAAACAGATATACTTGACAATTAAAAGATATTATTATATAATTTGGACTTGCATCGAAATACTAGTGCATAAAAAAGTGACAAAGATGAATGCATCAACAACATGAAGAATAGTGGGACAATACTAATATATCCAGATTTCCGTGGGTCTTTTCAATTTGTGCCAGACTGAAACTTTCTGCTGATAACAGGCTGCAATATTCAAGGCATTACCTTAGCGTGAAAAAGGAGAAATCCTAGCCAGAGAGGATCTAGGCTCCAAAGCTCTTGGGGAGATAGACAAGAGTCTCACTAAAGCAGGTAGGAATGAAAAAGACAGATTGATTTAAAGTGTGAAAACCCTCCAGTGGATCTAACAAAACCTAACCATTACTACAGGCCACTCTGTCACTCTCCCCAATGTGTCTGGCGGGTGACCTCTCTCACTTCTCTTGGCTGAATTCATCGCGTGTCGGTTGTAGCTGATGATAGTAGAAATGTTTCGACGAGACATCGTCCTTAGTAGTCACAGGAAGCAGCTTTCGGAAATGTCTCAGGCGTTATTTTTGAAGTTGATGAGTGACCATAGAGTTGTTGTAAGTTGATGTGACCTTTGAGTTGTTGGAAGTTTGTGTGACCATAGAGTGGTTGGAAGTTGATGTGTGACCCTAGAGTATATTCCTTCGGTTTTTACCTCAGACGCAAATCTGGGCGCATGTTTCATTCATCTGCATAAATATCTTGTAGTGTAATAACTCTCCCAGATCACCAACATGGCAAATACCAGTTGCATGCTTTCACCTCCGTAACCGCCCATTAGGTATTAGGCATTGATTAAAATGAATACTTCTTAATTTTAAGGATAATGTAATGAATTCTCAAATGCATGGTAACTGTGTTTACATTTTATTATTTAAAAAAATATATTTTTAAAAAGATGCTTCAATTACCTACTACTCTGTCAGCGCCAGCTTTGGACATGCACATGGTGTACCAAAATAATCATGACTTGGAACAATCCTACAACATTCTAGTGACATTTAGTTGGACCCAATCTAATAGGACTTTGACTAGATACACCTTCAAGTATTTTCACAAAAACTCATCCTCTAACATGATCCATGGGGATCTTATAGGTTGACTAGGGTCTCTGAAACAAAATTTCCTTCTGACCCACCTGAGTTGCTAAGCAACAGAGTTAGTTCATTCAAATTAGCTTTAAGTTACCCTCAATAGAGATATACCTACACAGTAGTGGAGCCCAAACTTTTATAGTTTCTGCGCCACCAACAGAATTTTGCTTAGCTCGGGGTATCTCCGAAGTAGCCCCTAAGGTTTTATAAGCCTATGGTGTCATGAGTTACCCCTGGTTGGGTTGGGAACCACTGCTACTCCCAATACCTCCTCTACTCCCACTGTTGCTAGAATTGGGGTTGGCGTGATATCTGTTTGTTAAAAACTGCACAGACTTCAGAGATAAACAAAAGAATCATTGCCTGTTGGTGATTAGTCAGGGTAGAGTTGGTCCATCTGTACAAATGGTTTGTGTCAGCATTATGAATATTTTCTCTGGAAACCTCCTTTTTGTGAATACTGTGGCATTATGTATTTTTTTCCAATGAAAAGCAAAGCACAGCAGTTTGATTTAGATAAGACACACTTGACTTCACCAACATTGCTTTTGAAATTCATTTATGCCAGAGTTTGTTTTTATTTCCTAATTAAAAATAACTTGAGTTAAACAGATTCTGTATTTTTCTTCTCCAAAACTTCAATTGTTTGTTACATTTGATTAAAGTACAGTTTTAGTACAAATTGTTAATACTAATAAAAAAAGTATGATTGCCACACCACAAATAAAATGCAACCCTCGTGAATGTGTCTCTGTTGTTTCATTAGGATAGGGGGCCTGAAGGAAGATCAACCTGACTACAAGCTATTAAACAACACACATTGTCTCATGCATCAAAAGGTCACCGGGAAACTGTTTGATGTTTTTTCAACAATTAAAACAATTATTCGCTTTAATCTTACATCAACTTGCTCTTATGGCAGGTAGGCAGGTTTGCAATAGTTGCAACTCATAATGTGACTCAGTATTGTGTATGGCCCAGACGTGCCTGTATGCACTCCCGACAACGTCTGGGCATGCTCCTGGTGAGATGGAGGATGGTGTCCTGGGGGATCTTCTCCCAGACCTGGATCAGGGCATTAGTGAGTTCCTGGACAGTGTTTAGCGCTACTTGGTGGCAATGGATGAACCAATACATAATGTCCCAGTTGTTCTAAATTGTATTCAGGTCTGGGGAACAGGAGGGCCATTCAAGGGAACTGCCTACACACTCTGGCCACATGAGGGTGGTCATAGTCCTGCACCAGGAGGTACCCAGGGCCTACTGCACCAGCGTAGGTTCTGATGATGGTTCTGAGGATTTCATACCGGAAACTAACATCAGTCAGTGTACTGTTAGCAAGCATGTGGAGGTCTGTGCGACTCTCCAAGGAAATGCCTCCCCAGACCATCACTGACACATCCGGTCATGCTGGATGATGTAGCAGGCAGCATAATGTTCTCCAGACCCTTTACCATCTGTCACATGTGCTCAGTGTGAACCTGCTCTCATCTGTGAAGAGAACAGGGTACCAATGGCGAACCAGCTAATTCTGGTGTTCTCTTGCAAATGCTAATTGAGCTGCACAGTGCCGGGCTGTGAGCACAGGTCCCACTAAAGGACGTTGGCCCCTAATACCACACTCATAGAGTCGGTTTCTGACAGTGTGGTCAGAAACATGCACACCGATAGCCCGCTGGAGGTCATTTTTTACGGCTCTTCCTGTTCCTCCTCGCACGAAGGAGTAGACACTAATCCTACGGCTGGGTTGATGCTCTTCTAAGGGTCTGTCCAGTTCTGTGTAATGGCCCATCTCCTGGTATCTCCTCCATGCTCTTGAGACTGGACTGGGAGATAAATTAAAGCTTCCTGCGATGGTATGTGTGGATGTGACATCCTGGAGAAGCTTGACCTCCTGTGCAACCTGAATGCGCAGCAGATACCACCTCACGCAACCAGTAGGGGCAAAGACATTAGTAAAAAGTATACCTAGAGAAGAATCAGTCAGGAAGGATAAGGAGAAAGCTATTGTCTGTAGCCAACACCTGGAAAACCATTCACTTTTAAAGGGTTGTGTAGCTTTTGCCTTTCCAGTGCACCTGTTGTCATTAAGTAGGTTAACCCATACAGTGAATTTCCTTTGGTGCTATGGTGCATGACAAAAAACACAGTAAGTGGAATTTAGGTAGAACAATAAAATTGACACAGTAAATATAAATGTACAAACAAGTCCAGAGAAGTGCATTCATATAATGCTCTTCAGCAGCTATCATATAGGAGGTCTGTTTAGCCCTCAAATTAAAATAAATAGTCTATATTTATCAGGATGACTTCTGGATATTGAGAAAATTAAATGTAGGCTATGAACTGAAATGATTGATAGTAAAGATCAATAAAAACTGAAAAGCATTTAAAACATTGCAAGATTTGTGTGTTCATTTCAGTAAAGAATCAAGTAGATTCTCCTACAACACCAACCCTAAGGCTACAGAGTGTTAAGTGAGATGTTTGGATTGCCAATTAAGCCAAGGCCTACTGGTAGTTTCTCAAGCAAGATAACACGTTTGACACATTGGTCTACCAGAATTATTTGCTTTACATATTTAAAAGAAAATAACTGGCAATGAGATTAAGAAAATGTTGGCTCTTTATCACACATCTATACGGAGAGCATCTGATTTCTTTTTATAGTACAGTGGGTGCTTTCTCTGCTGTGTGTATGAAAACAAAAATATATTTAAGTGAAAAACAAAGCAAAAACTAGAAGAAAAATGAGAGACAAACTGAGAAACAGCGATAGAGACAGACTACAAACATCTAGTAATGCAGTTGGCTCCTGAATAGAGAAGTCAGTCTGGGGTGTCCACAGGGGTTCACAGCAGCTATTGCAGTGGTAGGATAATTGGTTGATGGGACTCTGCCAGCATATATACACATGCCTCCCACCATTGAAGACAATGCATTATGGATAAACAGTCTGCACCAGCTTTCCAGGGAGATAAATATAAATGATTATTTATATTTGTCTGCCTTCTAGATTTCTGTCTCATTTAGAAAAATACAAAACAAGGCAAACCAGCATGACATTTGCAGGAACAACAGCTGCTGAAATGTGCTCGTGTGGTACTTATGCAATTTGATTCCCACATCAACCCATGATTTTTGGTCATACTAAAGTAGAGGCGTAGTTCTTATTATTTCAAAAGTAAAACCCAAATATATTTCACATTGCTTAAACACACAGAAATCAAAATACATGGTAGAGTCACCTTCATGTAAATAAAAAAGAATCAATGTTCAAAAAGATGTCATCCTATCTTGATGTTAAGCCTTATCTGGTGTCAAGCCTTAACTGAAGGGCAAAATGTATAAAATGTATCGTAAGACATATAGAGACAGCTTTAGCAATCAGTTTGGTGTTTTTTCATGTTCACCACTGACACTTTTTCCTAGATTAGTCAAGGTTTCGAAATCAGTTGTTTGTTACTTATATTATTCTTACAAGCATGTGGGAACATCTGGAACCGCAAGTAGCATCACAAAGAAGAGCATAGTAGTTACCTGACCTCTGCATGATGAAAACACATGGTGAACGAGGATGGGGAGTGTGGGTGCCCTTTTCTCTAGTGACCCACTGCAGGAAGTGACAATTGGATGAGGTTTATAATGTCCAGTGAATCCCTCCAGGCGAGCATAATCCCTGATTCAGTCTTATTACCATGTTAAGCACGTACTGTACAGCCGTGGCCAAAAGTTTTGAGAATGTCTGCTGCCCCACCCGCGCAGAACTTGCTCAGTAATGACAGGAGGCAGGTGTGAGTGCATCTGCAGGCACAGTGAGGCGAAGACTTTTGAAGAAGAAGCCGCTTCTCTCTAGGAACAACACCAGGGACAGACTGATATTCTGCAAAAGGTACAGGGATTGGACATCTGAGGACTGTGGTAAAGTGATTTTCTCTGATTAATCCTCTATCTGATTGTTTGGGGCATCCTGAAAAAACGCTTGTCCAGAGAAGAAAAGGTGAGCGCTACCATCAGTTCTGTGTCATGCCAACAGTAAAGCATCCTGACACCATTCATGTGTGGGGTTGCCTCTCAGCCATGGGAGTGGGCTCACTCACAATTTTGCACAGCCATAAATAAAGAATGATACCAAAACATCCTCCGAGATCAACTTCTCCCAAGCATCCAAGAACCGTTTGGTGATGAGCAAGGCCTCTTCTAGCCTTTTTCCAAAGCCTTTTTTGTGTCCATGGCCGGGAAACTCCCAGTACCTTAAACTCATTGTGAACTTGTGGTCAATCCTCAAGAGGCGGGTGGACAAAAAAAAAAATATTCTGACAAACACCAAGCATTGATTATGCAAGAATGGGCTGCCATCAGTTAGGATGTGGCCCAGAAGTTAATTGAGAGCATGCCAGGGCGTATTGCGGATGTCTTAAAGAAGGGTCAACACTGCAAAGGCTGACTCTTTACTTAATGTAATTGTCAATAATATCCTTTGACACTTATGAAATGCTTGTAATAATACTTCAATACACCATAGTAACATCTGACCAAAAGATCTAAACACACTGCAGCAGCAAACTTTGTAAACCAATACCTGTGTCATCCTCAAAACTTTTGGCCACAGCTATAGTGTGATAAAAAAAAACAGGCTTGAATAAAGTGGCATCTTTTGGGGGATTTATGCTACTGGAGTAAAGTTTTAAAACACCACCATTTTTCCAATCCAGTCACCAGAAAAAGCACAAAGTGGTAAACTGCCAGAGGTTCAAAAAAACCTTTAGATTACCAAAAACGGAAATATAATGTACATTTCAGAGTTATAAAAAAAGCAACAAGGTAACAAGTAATGGGTTAACAACGTACTGCTGTACTACAGCAATGGATATAAATTACGCATTGAAAGTTGATTGCTAAGGATCCCTACATGAATCGCTTTGGTTGATTCCCTCGGTCTGTATAAAAGCAGTATGGAACAGGCTATGTTACTACAGCCACCTAAGCATTATTTGGACAGTATTGAACGGCAGGAAGTGCTAATGGTTAACGGGATTTCACAAAAGAAAGGAGACAGACCATTACAACCCTTAAGTGTTGAACTTTCCTACACATCCATTGCAAAGAATGCCACGGTGTACAGCTTACTACACCATCAAAAGTCACTAGGAAACTGGAGGAAACTCTGACCGGAATAGGTCTGGCAGACCCAAAGCCACAACAGAATCAGAAGAAAGGTTTCTGAGAGTCAAAAGCCAGCGTGATAGGCCTCCCACAGGACAACAGCTTCAAGCACAGCTTTATAGTAAGCGTGTTTTAACTATTATTTGTAGATTTGACATTTCAAGTGGCAGTAAGAAAGACAGTTTTTCCTTCTTATTGTAATCAGTGTGGCGCTCCACTGCTGCTCAATTGTGATGTACCCGCCGCAGGAAAGCTTTATATTTTCATGAATTATGCTTTTTTTTTTACCCAAACCCAGCAGAGTTTACTTTCACATGAGTATCAGAGCTGAGCAACAACTTCCTGCATCTCAGTTTCAGAGTATCAAGATGATCTGAGCTCTAATCAGCTAATTAACTCAAAACATCTGCAGAGGTTTCCTAAGTATGTTAATTTATGCAGTCGATACTTGGTCGGGGCTCCTTTTGCACATCTTACTGCATCAATGTGGTGTGGCACGGAGGCAATCTGCCAGTGACACTGCTGGAGTTTTACGTCTGTGTTGTTGGTTCTGGTGTATCTTGTTGTCCTCTAGACAATACTCTAGATTCTTTTTGGGGTTCAGGTCAGGTGAGTAAGCTGGCCAATAAAGCACAGTAATACCATGGGCAGCAAACCAGTCACCAGTCATTTTGGCACTATGTGCAGGTGCCAATGTGATGTGCAGCGAAATGCGGAACAAAGCGCAGGAGTTGGGAAAGGGGTTTATTTTCCCGTTCAAAATAAGGCACGAAAACAAACTTTGTGTACGTTAAATATGAAAAAGAAAGAGGATCTTCAAATAGACTACACAGAACACGATCACACGATCGTTGGTTACAATAACCAACACTGAACAGGACGCACACAGGCAAATATATACTGAGAAAAACAAGCAACAGGTGTGCGCAATGAGGAGGTGCGTTTGTGAAGACATGGGACATCACAAACAATCAACACAAAAGGAGGGGACAAGGGAACGGTGGCAGCTAGAGAGCCGATGCCGCCGAACGCCGGACCCTGCCTGAGCGAGGAGGGGGCACGTCCCCAGAAGGCGACGTGACAGCCAAGTCCTACTGGAAAAGGAAATCAGCATCTCCGTAAAGCTTGTCAGCAGATGAAAGCATGGAATTCTAAAATCAGTGCATGATAAAAAAACAGTGGACCAACACCAGCAGATGACAAGGTGGAAACTTCACACTGGACATCAAGCAACCTGTCATCATGCCTCTCCACTCTTTCTCCAGACCCTGGGACCTTAATTTCAAAATGAAACATATGTTATTTTGTTAAAAAATGTTTTTTTGTGCCTAAAAGCAGGCAATATATTAGGCTACATTGCGGTATTCAAATGTATACCGTTCTGCAAATTAATCCATAGCACCCTAATAATCTATTTAAAAAATGTTTTTAACTAGAGTAAAACCACTAAGTTAAAATACATGTATTAGCTTCATCAATGCCAACAACAGGTTGTTTGGACTTTCTCATAAAAAATATAGATATGAAGTCATAATTATGATATTTGTATATATCATTTACAAATATCATAATAATAATTATTATTATTGTTGTTATTGTAAATATAAAATGCATAATTATGTGCTTGCTCTCTTCCTAAACCTGTCTCCCACCATCCAACTCTACCTTTCACTTCTCCAACTCTCTCTCTTCCTAAACCTGTCCCACACTATCCACCTCTACCTTTCACTTCTCCAACTCACTCTCTCTTCCTAAACCTGTCTCACACCATCCACCACTACCTTTCTCTTCTCCAACTCACTCTCTCTTCCTAAACCTGTCTCACACCATCCACCACTACCGTTCACTTCTCCAACTCACTCTCTCTTCCTAAACCTGTCTCCCACCATTCACCTCTACCTTTCACTTCTCCAACTCACTCTCTCATCCTAAACCTGTCTCACACCATTCACCTCTACCTTTCACTTCACCAACTCACTCTCTCTGCCTCATCCTTGCCCTCTGCAAGTAGAAACTAGAACAACATCAACTCTTCATGTGGATGGACAACTTTTGAAGCCCAAGATCACTTTCTCATTCACAATGTGAGCTGTGACCTACTACTAAATAACTCATATATATATATATACACACACATATTTATATCTTCATATCTTAACATTTATTTTAATTTTAAAACAATCACCAATCATTCTTCTGTCTTCATGAACACTGACAGACTTAATACAAACACATGACATTAGAGAAAGTGAAAACATATTACCTACCAGCACTCACTAATAGGCTCAGCACACACACACACACTCTCAGCACACAAACACACACTGTCACGGTCTTTCAGAGACAAGAAAATAAATATTCAGATCATTGATCTGTACCTCTGTGCACCGCATCGACAAATGTCAATGGTGTTATTAGTATGCATAGCTTCCCAAATATGCCGGGACCATGTCACTACTACAGTCCACTCTAAAGTATGTAGCAGGCATTTTACCAAAGACGAGATAGTTGAACCCAGAGCCGTTGACCCCACTGGGACAGTTTTTTTCCAAGATGGTCACAGAAAAGTTCCAATCAAAGCAGCTGCTTCGTTGAGAAACAACGTTTGATGAAACTGTTCATAATTAAGGAATTAAATGTGCACAATGTTTAATATTTTTTTCCCCAATCAAAGTTGAATGCAGGTAGCAAAATAGTTTAATGTTAGCTTAAAATACAAAGATTGTATGCAAGCTAGCAATGCTCAATGTTTTTTTGGGTTCCATTCGTCAATTCAGTCTCTCCAGCTGGATGCGATTATACATAACGTCAATGTACCATCAAAGACTAGAGTAAAAAAATATTAATCTAATCGTAAAGTAAATGTTTAATGAGCAAACTGATTTAGAGACCATTATAACATGCGGCCCATTATGTGCTAGATATTGATAGAGAGTATCTATGGATAGAGAGTGCTAGATGGGACAGCCACCTAACACAAGGCTTCCATTTCAAACACAATGACTAGGACACGACAGATATCAGTCTTACACATGTATAAAGGGTTAGGGTTAGTGTTACGCCCGCCTTGTTATAAGGAGGCACAACGTCCTGCTGTGTGTGAACACCCGTGTGAAATACTAGAAATGGGGTAATGGGGAAAGGGGCTGGGCGGTACCAAAGCAAAGAACTTAATCAGAAAACGCCCTCACCCAACTTGCCTAACAAAATAATAACTTCCCCAGGCTACTCCAAGAAATACAAGGGGTGGTCCGCCCAGGTCTTACCTAGTGTGCATAGACAATTAACACCTACGGGAAACGTATGCCCACGGGCCTCTTGCCTACACACTCCCAGGGTGCGGTCCCCTTCCCCCTTGGGAACAAACAAACAGAGGGTTACAAGTGAAACAAAAATACACCAGGATCAAAACTACAGAGACTAACATACAACTTAAACAGAACAGGTACCACAAATAAACCACCAAACCAAAACCCCAACTAACAAACTAACTAACAACCTAACTAATCCAATCAAGTTCTGGCCAACAAACAAGCACCAAACAACAGCCACACACAGATTGAAAGCCAGAGATCATTGAACGAAGAGAGATCTGATGGGGTGGTGAATGGAGGGTTCTTATACTGCTGATGGAATGACATGATTGGTTGATGGGACAGGAACCAGCTGAACAGGAGGGAGGGAGATGAACTTGATTGATGGCACCTGTGCAGACAAAGGGGAACAAACAGAAACACATACACAACAAACAAAAACTGACTGGGGACGTAACAGTTAGCAAGTTACATTTGATGACAACATGTGAAAAGTATAAGAAGATTACAAAATTAGAGTACAACTTTCATATTGGAGATGTTAATAAATCTGTTTCAAAGGTGGTATACGTATCTTACATAGTACATGGCTAGTCAACTAATTTCATATTTTAGTTAGTTTACTGTAACTCATGAGTTATACAAAGGTCCGAAACGTCGGACTACATGTTTAGCTACCAATATGCATATTCTTTGTTAAGTAGTTACCAAAAAACTGTTTTTGTGGAGCTCTGTAATCGCTTCAGTGAGTTTTCCCGTTCATTTAAATCACATGCGTGGCTTTGTTTTGGAACTTTTTCTAGACGCATGAACCACGTGACCAAATAGCATTCCTACCCTCAGTTGACGCAACTCTTTCTCTCTACGGCTCTGGTTGAACCCAAAACAGCCAAAGATTGGTTAAAGGAGCATACCAGTGCTATTTGAGTGGAACAATTTCATCATCCAGCCACCAAGGCCCAGTGTGTAGGAAAGGAGAAAGAGACCTGCCAAACTAGAGCAAACGTCATGGTGAAGCACCACTCGTAAATGTTGCTAACCGAAGTTCAGTGTGGCTATGTTTTTGCCACAAAAACTTGCAACAAAAATCTTTCACAAAACAAAAGCAACGCAATCGGAAAACAAGCCGCTCATTTTGATACCTTTCATGTCTCTGTAGTCTCCGCAAGAACTCTAGGGGGAGTTAGGGTGTCTATAATAATAAATAAATATAATTGTGAGATAATAGTAGTGTGGGTTGCCAAAGCAAGCAGAAAACGTAGAAACACAATAGGTGCCTTTGAGGTCTTGCTGCTTGTCCCCAATAATGATTATCTGCTGGTACTTAGCTGGCCATCTCCCAAATACAAACAAAACGATATTTGCCATTAGATAGCTAGCTTTCTACCAAATTAGAAAGACAGAATAGACGTCAAAAAGGTAGCAAATTAACTTCAGCCTTACTTTTGAAGAAGTAGTTCCCATGGTCGAAGTCAGTTCTATTTTCATTGCATTACTTGCAAACTTCAGTACCAGCATATATTTGCATGTTCTTGCTAACTAACTGATAGATTTGTTTCGTTTTTAAAGCCTAATGATGGCCTGTTTGACATGCATAGAGGGCAGCAATATCTTCTAAATCCAAACACCACAATTAGAATCAACTCCAGACCTTTTACCTGCTTAATTGATTACGAAATAATGAAGGAATAGCCCATGCCTGTCCATGAAACAATTATTGAGTCAATTGTTTCAATTATTTTTGGACACTTGAAAAAGGGGGGTTGGCTACTTTCAAGAGCTGTAATTCCAAAACCCTTCCTCCGGTTTGGATATAAATACCCATCAATTAAAGCTGAGCCTGTGCAGTTTATGTTTATATCCATTATATAACTAATATGTTTTTGTAAATTCCTGAAAAAAAATGCCTGTGTCCAAATATATATGTATATATGTGAGATAATAGTAATGTTTCTTGCCAAAGTAAGCAAGCACTAATGATAACAAAAACAATGAAACTGATGTGCAAACTGTACACAATGAACAAAAAGGTTAACTATCTAGAAATGAATACTACCTTATCGCATTGCAAATCTCATTCTGTGACGTGGGCTAGCTTATTCGCAATTGTTTATGTATGACAATGCATACATCTTAAATTCTTTCTCCAACTTGCTAGCTTTGCAAATTATCTTGCAAATACGATTAACATCGTTGATATTCATTTTAGGCAACTTGGTGTAGACACCTTCAATAAAATAACACAGTTACTCATATTTATTTAAAATGTTTTGGTTGCAGATCAGGTATGAGCACCAACCTGTTGTTGGTACATTCAATATTATCATAATTTGAACATTCTCTTGTTTTAAAAAATATATATAATTTAATGCCTACACAAGCATACCCATACACTCAACAACATAACACCAATCGTGCAGAACCACGCAATTACTTTTATTAACGGAGTGGCACAACCGGAAATTCAGGAGCAGTATTGTGGAGAATGCGGAAAGAGTTGTACAGAGAGCCCATTCCGCATGTAGCTTGAAACTAGCTTCTGATTGACTTGATTATATTTCCCCTCACGTCAGAAGTAATAGAGATAAAAATTAGTTGAATTTTTTTTTGTTTTGATGACCACTGCATAACACTAAACATAGCAAGCACTTTTCACAATGAGACGGTGCACAGGTAATGTGATCATAAAAAATTAACCATAAGGCACACAAATCAAAAGACGTATGACTTTCTATCAATAGGTGAAAGTATCTAGCACTTATAGCAGTTATAGATGTGATATTCAGAACATCGTCAGCGTTGTTAGCAAATAACGTTACCGGCTCCTCACTTGGCTAGCTATTAAAAGCGCAGCTTGTGCTTTGCAAGCGAAGCACACCTTTTCGGCCACATAACTTTCATAGAAAATCTGACAGACAAACCAGAACCAGTTAGCTGACTAGTTATCTAGGGCAGTTTCAATTTATAAACAAAATCTGAAGAAACACAAGGAAATATCCAATTAAACACTGCAACTCTTCCCCTTACGAGACAAAGAAAACAATAATTTAAGCAACACTACCGATGTGCATGTCTATCCATAATGTCACAGCATCAAACATGGACAACTTACTGACGGGGTGACAAATTTACCCAAGTGTTTCAGTAAGGTGATGGGGCTGTTTTGAGGATGGTGGTTGAGAGCGCTGTCTAACACGCTGGTTCAAAATCTCCCATATGTGTGCAATTGGGTTGGGATCTGGTGATTGCAAAGGTCCTAACAGATTAACATCATTTTCAAACTCATTAACCCTTTCAGTGACCCATGGTGCCCTCTGGATGGTGACATTGTCATCCAGTAAGAGACCCTCTCTCAATGTCACTCTGATTTTCTGCTCTCACCATCTTGATCCAAAATGTAGGTCAACTCAGGATGTTAATTGCTCAATTCCACCATGCTGAGTATACCCGTATGAAAGCATCTGCATTTGTTATGTTCCTCCACTCATTTGTTCGTTTTTCCTTGTCTGTATATACGCAGTTACCGGCCTCGACATAGTTAACAGTAAGCAACGTTTCCAACTCGGTATCACCAAACAACATAGAAAGCAATATGTTTAATGTTGTAAGTGTCTGTTTGAGTAATGAAATCAAGAAAACTATTATTATTATATAATTATTACAAGCAGCTTCAGTTTGTGGTTTCTTGCTTTTACTAGGACAATAACAATATAGTGATGTCACTATCCTAGAAGTTAAAAAAAGTTACCGAAACTCAGACACAGCAAAGTCTGGATAAAACTTCTTAACTGAAAGAACAACACTGTGTGTTTTGTGCTCATTAACATTCACCTATATTATCATTTCATGATTCACAACCATTTTCTATATTGTACATAGCCGGGTAGGGTAGAATTGGTTTTGTAAATCGCTCTCTCTTTTGTGGAACATTTTTCTTAATTTCTCTTCTGCCTAGACAGTCCCTGTAGTACCTCCTCATTTGCTAGTAATCATTTGGTCTAAATAGTCTTCAGAAGTAACCCTGTAATTAGGTCAAGTACATGCAAGGGTCCTAGCACCACTGACGGTGAACCACTGCCCTTGCCGTGAATAATAGTAACAACATTGATGGGCATTTCCATCGCCAGTACCGGCCCTGGAGCACCGGAGAATACTGCCTTTTGCCACCACACACGCTGACAGCAACAGGAGACGTTGAAAACAGGAAACGTTCTCTCTACAGCTATCAGCTGTAGAGAGAAACAATAGATGGGAGGGAAAAGTCTCCTTGTTGTGTTTAAAGAAGATAAACTAAGTGGAATTGTGGAACCTTTGCTTTCGTTTGAGGCAGCTGATATTGAAGGCCTGATGACATATTGGGAGGACAGGGATGCATGCTACGCTACGTTTGTTTAATTCAATAACTTGTAATTAATTCCTGCTGCTTCATGTCGCTGTTTACAGTTTGGCCTCAGCAATTCAAATCCATAATGAGTGCTTCAGAAAATATATAGAAGTTACTTGAATTAGTCAGACTGAAGAAAAACGTTTCTGAGAAAAATGCTACTGAATTCCGGTTAGGATTGTATTTCCTTACATTCTGTCAGTCCTCTCATGTTTGGTAGAATGTATATATTTTTGGAGGATTTAGAGTCTTCTCTATCTTTCCCTCTCACATAGACAGTCAGACAACCCGCTCACATAGACAGACAGCCTGACAACCAAACAGACGAATGCAAACAGATACACACAGCTCTGCCAAGCCAGATAACTCTTTTTTTTAAGAGGGACTGGCTGGCTGGTGAATGCTTTTGTAGGAGAATGGAGCTGGCTGAAATTGATTTACTGGAGGATGGACGCCAGGTGCAACAGTTTTACCTTTCATAGAATTATCATCTGATTTTGGGTAATTTTGACCCAAAAATGATATCTGCAATTACAGATAGTGTGCTATACAATGTTGGCTGATTATTTAAGAAAATAAATCCCTTATTGATTAGCAGTATACTGCAATCCACAAAAACACAATGCCGTTGTTTCTTATGCTATTGCAGATTTTCTAACCCTGAGGCATTTAATGATAATCCACACCAAGTAACAACGTATTGAAACATTACAATGTAATTGTAACTAAACAGAATTCAGTAACCTCTTGTACCCTTTTTAAAAATTGTAGTGCTGTGTCTAGCTACTGCCGCAAAAATACCAAATGAAAACTATATAGCATTTGTTTCTACATTAAATTCACTTGAATGTGTTTTTTACAATGAGTTGTCTCTTCATTTGTTGAAACAAATTTTATTTTTTTAAATGTAACAGATGTACAGTATAATGTAGCAATGAAATCAACAGCACACACATATACAGTGCCTTTTGGAAATTATTGAGACCCATTCACTTTCTCCAAGCTTCTCCAAACAGTTTTTTTCTGCCCATCTGGACTTCTGTAGTTCTTCCCTTTCTTCTTTGGAGATCCTCTCAAGCTCAGTCATATTGGATGGGGAGCGTTGGTAAACTCCAACTTTCAAGTCTCCCCGAAGACACTCAATAACATTCAAGTCGGGGCTTTGTTTGGGCCACTTAAATACATTCATAGACTTGACCCAAAGCCACTCCAATGTTTACTTGGCTTTGTGCTTCAGGTCATTGTGATACTGGTCATTGTCCCCAGTCGAAGTCCTGTGAGCTATGGATCAAGTTTTGTTCAAGGACGTCTGCATACTGCTGACCAGTCTCCCTTACCGTTCAGAGCATTCCCATAGCATGATGATTCCACCACCATCTTCACTTTAGGGACGGTATTGGCTAGGTGGTGTTTTCACCAAACAGTTTTTTGGTTTAATTGACCAGATAATGATCTCAGAGTTATTCAGGGCGCATGGCATATCCCATATCTCAAGAGTAGTTTCCGTCTTGCCACACAGCCGTAAAGGCCTTGTTGATGGCATGCTGTAGATGGATCTGCAGATAAACTGTGAAGCCCATTTAAAGTGACCGTTGTGTTCTTGGTCACCTCCCTGACTTAGGCCCCTCTTGCCTTTACTTAGTTTGACTTGATGGCCAGCTTTAGAGTCATTCATATTGGGGCCAATTGTACTCCTGAACCTTTAATGCTTTATCATTTTATCAATGTATTAACTTCTCCAGATCTGCTAGACCAAACCATAGTACAAAGCAAACATCAAGAAACAGATACCCAAACTGAAAACAGTTGTCTTACTTCTTTGGTCAAATGAATTGTTTTGTTTGATATATACATAGTCTATTGTCTAAGTTGGACTTCATTAAGATTTTGTATCCAAGTCAGATAGATGTATACTATGTCTTTAGAGCAGATAGGATGGGTAAAGTAAGTGTTGCAATTGTTACAGAAGATATACGCTTAGTATATATGTTAATGTCTACATCCATTCTGAGACTATAAAAAATACTAGCCCTTAGAATTGTTAAAATTGTGGGTGTAGATCTGCCTCCATCTGCTAAGAAAGGTATAATAAACCAGCTAATTAAATTAATAGTCTCTTTTATAAAATATTTGAAATAGTTCTGTGTTGAGGTAAATCAACCCCAGGTAATCACAAAGCCAACATGGCCTAACTTAAAGCAACCTGCAAAAACAACATTGATTGAATATCTATTGACATAATTCCCAGACAAATATTTGTCAAGTTGTGTATACAATTTGATATTAGTGATATTTTCCTATCATATGTATACGAGATGCCACAATGCAATGGGCCAAACCACTCTTTACTAAAATAAATGTTAATGAACATGATTATTTGCAAGATCTCTACCTAAGTAAGCTTGGCTACATTTCTGCTATCCCAGAAGCCGAGCTAGCGCAATAGCATTTCACAGTTTTTACTTCCATTGCATATAGGCAAGCTATTTTAAAATTATATAGACCCATCTGATTGTAATTGTTACGGTTCGTAGAAGGACTGGATCAAAATGCAGGTAGGTTTGGTTCGATAGGTTTTTATTACCTACGGTACTGGCTCTTGGCACAGTTCAATGTTCTTTCAAAAGAAAGCAGGTTGGAGTAAGTGTACTCGTAGCACCATAGTGCAGAACACATAACAATTTAGACAATAACGAACGCAGAGACAAGACACAGGAGGGATTAAATACACAGGCAACGAGCAACCGCTGCCGGGAATCAGGGAGGGATGCGTTCACAGGACATGGGGAACAAGACAAACAGGGACAGTGGTGCCTAGAAGGCCGGCGACGTCGAACGCCGGGGGGCTGCGCGACCAGGGGAGCGGCCACCGCTAGGTGGAGACGTGACAGTAATCCTGACAAATTCTCCTTGCCAAAACATGCAGGTTTGGACTCTGGGCTCATTAATGATAAAAAAGCAATAGTTGATGCCTTCAATTAACACCCTAACAAGCCCAAATGTAAACAAAATAGGAATTGATGATGGTCAAGCATCTGTGCAGTACCAAAAAGATGTTATTTACTAAGGGTTTTGACTGACTCCATTTACTATAAAAGACGCCCTATGTAAACAAAATGCTGGTTTGTGACTGGAGTTACTAAAGTAGTACGAGAAGATTTTGGCAAATATACGGTGCATAGTTTTTAGCTGACAACTGCATTCTGAATAAATATTAATCTGGGCACAATACCACTGCATTGATTTGAAATGTTATTGCCTGATAGGGCTCTGTTTTTTGACCTGTCAAAGGCTTTTAAAACAGTTTATCTTTTAATTGAGAACTTGGGCTAGGCTTCAACCTTTCTGTAAAAAATAAAAAACTTCCTCATCTGGAAATGTCCTTGAGCATTTGGTTCTCTATCACTGAAATCTTTCAAGGCATAGCTAACTGTTTTCACCAAATTATTATTCGGTTTTTTTCAGACATGTTTACAAGAGACTAAGATAAAAAGACAAATTAACTTTTCTTGACTACTTATCAGGAGAGAATAGTTTGTCTTATCTAGAAAGTAAGCCTAGGGACCAATGCACAGGACTTTGTTGTAATATCAACATAATGTTTTTGATTTAGGTGTGGATTGCAGAATTCTTTTTATTCATATGTATCCAGATATTTCGAATGGTGGTGGAGGGGTTATTAGGAACACCATGCAGGTGCAGGTAAATTCGCAACGGACCTGAGCATCATTACTTTACTCTGAATACTTACAGCCTGATTTCCAAAATCTAAAAATATTACGTTTTTGGAGCAAAATGCATATAAAACATGTACTGTTCTGTAAGACTCAAAATCAACATTTTGATTATTTCAACATTATTATGCTTGATGTGTTCTGTTCTACAAATACTTTTGGATTTGCTTGAATTTGATTATCAATCTTTCAAAACACACTGCGTTGAAGAAGATAGAATAGGTTTCTGATAATGATACACCCTGATAAACTAATTCAAGAGTGGATTTATGGACACTTGGAGGTCAAAATCTGAACATCATCTTTGGGGGAAGTTTTTTTCGACATCCTTTTTTTGCTCGAAGAACTGGAGAATGATTTTCTTGACAAACAGTGCAATAACACCCCAAGTTAAAGCCCAGATCTTAATCCTATTGAGATGCTGTGGGGGATTTGAAATGGGCTGTGCATGCAAGAAACCCCTCAAGCATCACACAGCTGAAAACATTTTGCATGGAGGAGTGGGGAGAACTTTCTTCCAGTCGATGCCAGAGACTCTTAGATAGTTATAGGAAACATCTTATTGAGGTTATTTCAGCCAAGGCCTATTAGGCCATAGGGTGTCCTAACTTTTTCCTCAATAGGAAAAATAAATGAAATCATGGTTAAAGTGTCATTGTTTTTGGTTCAATTACCTTAATCTATAGATATTGTTTGAAAGAAGATCAAATATTTATGTGTCCATATTTCTTAAAAGATAACCAAATATTTCATGGGGTGTCCTAATTGTTTTACATGATTGTATGTACACAAGACATTTCAGTTTTTGAATGTTCAATAAATTCACACTTATTAATGGGTTGATTTATACGATGGATGGCTCCAACATGTTTATCCAATGCAAATTAAGTCTATAATACAAAAACATGTGGAGAAAGTGAAGGGGTCTGAATACTTTCCAAAGGCACCTTATTTACATTTTACAGAAGCACCTACTTTGTTTTAGGCCTGTGTTCAGTTCATTTTAGTTCATTTTGACTAAAAGAGAAAGCAAAGATATTCCAAGATACAAATGTGCAAACCACCTGTTTACTGTTATCACTTCAACCGTTACTGACTTGTCTATTGAATCTCCAGATTTTAATCTAAGGCAGTGTTTCTCAACCCTGCTCCGGGGCACCCCCCCCTGCCCTGCATGTTTTAGATCTCTCCTTGCCCTAACATACCTGATGTAGCGGATGAAGGAGATAATAATGTGCTGATCATTTGAATCAGGTGTGACAGAGCCGGGAGAGATCTAAAATGTGCAGGGCAGGGGGAGTCCGGGGTTGAGAGACACGGATCTAAGGGAACATGTCTTTCATTTGCTGATTTAGGATAAAACTGCCTCCAACTGACTGCAGTTCAGGCCTGGCAGAGCATCACCAGAGAAGATACCAATCTGGGGTGGTCAATGGGTTGCAGACTTGTCTGGCAGGATTCATGCTCAAATACTTCATGTGCTTCTTTTTGATACATGAATGTGCCCCAGACCCTAGAGCCATAAGACAAAAAGATCTCTATAATTATGAAGGGCACCATTTCTTACTTTTATGATGATCCTCATGTCTTCAGAGGAATTGTCATGATCCAGATCAAACTCATCCAAGCAAAAGGACTTGAAGCAAGTCCTAAATGAAAGGAAATGTCCAAAGGAAGTATGAAGGAACATAATACAATACTTGATGTTTGGAGATGTGCATGAATACATCTAAATAAGAGTCAAGCAGCAGCAGTCAACTTGTCCAGTCTTTTGTTCTGCATCCCAGGTTTCTTGAAACATGTTGGCATCAAATTCAGTGGGCATATATTTTTCAAGAAACAATACAATTTCTCAGTTTCAACATTTCATATGATGTCTTTGTACTATTTTATATTGAACATGGGGTTTAAATAATTCGCATATCACTGCATTCTGTTTTTCTTTACATTTTAGGTGTTTGTTTTAGGATATTCACACATGCAAAAAATATATTCTATTAATGCACACATTGGGAAAATCTACATTGTGTTATACTACACGAAGGATTTCTTTTAAGTTATACTCAAACTAACAAAGTGACAGGATTTGGGTGTCTTGACAAAATGTGACGAATTCTGATGTTTCCCCAAATTATTACTTCTGTGTAAACGCAGCCTCTTGAACAAATTGAGTAAATCATTGAATTGACATTTTTCAGATGTGATAGAAGAGGTCCTGGGTGAATAAGTTTGGAAACCTTAGCCCAGATAATGAACTGTTACATTGTGTAATCTGTCAATGCTGTGATCTTAAAGCACATCTCTGAAGGCCACGTTCAGACCCAATATCGATGTATGTTCACTGATCCAGTTGTTGTCTAAAGCGCCACGGGCAAAGTCTTGTCTTCGTTCAATCCATTACATGAACAATGCCTCCGCTATACTATGACCTACAAAAGATATTTCACTGACGAATGAGAATGTCCAAATCAAATCAACCAAATATGCAGGGTTTGCCCAGTAAGACATGAGGCAGGATTACTCAGCATGGTCCGTCCGGTATTTTACGGTCCCAGATGGCACCAATTCTGAATGAACCAGTCTGCCAGAAACACATTTCTGGACGATAATACAATTCAAATTGACGACATGCCGTCAAAGCTGGGTTTTGCCAAGAACACCCTGTTGTCGTGGTATATCTAATTAAATACTTCTGGTCTTGAGAACATTTCTCTATTGGCTGTTGCATAAGAACAAAAATCTAGCTGCATTGTATGCAGATAATGCCTTGTGTTATGGGGACCCCTACAGGATTGCGTGGCACGGTCGAGCAGGCCCCGTTGAATGCGTTAATCTCACATCTTTAAAGATGAGAACGAGACAAGAGATATGAAAACCAAGATGGATATTTTAGTGAGGATGTGGGGATTTTCATTGACAGCAAGAGAGTTTGACTTTCCAAGCAGTTCTTAGGCCCCATCTCTTAATGAACAATACAGTCTCAGTTTGTGAGTCACAGACACATCACAAAGAATAGAAAGTGAATGATTTTGGAAATGAAGCCCCAATGTTCCATCCAATTCATGATGCCAGTTGCGAGGAATGAATGCTGTGTCAGCAGTACAATCCCCTTCGTCAGTCCCGCTGGTGAGGGTAGGAGATACTCGTGAGCCATTCCATGACAAAGACAACTTAGAAGTTTTTCTAAATTACCCTTTTAATAGTCCGATGGACTTTTCCCAGTGCCTCAAATTGCCTTATCCTTTAAATGATGTTGAAAGGGAACCTTTGTGCAGGTTTAGGGACTGTCATGTTTTGCCAATACTTCCCCTCTAAAATACAGTGCATCAAGTTCAAAGGGGAAAACAACAACATTTTTACTACCACGTTTTTAAACCAATAACCAGATTACAATTTTGAACTGCTTACTATTCCTACCTCTGGTGTGCAACTTGAATAATTGAGAGCATCTTGAATGTTGTGCGAAAGCAAAGTTAGACTTATGCTCTTACAACACACAAGAAAATATTGCCTGTTTTGGAAAAAGTTTTAAAATATGTTTTGATCATGTTGAATGTGTCTTCCTTGGAAATGTATCTGGGATGTGATAATAATCCGGTGATTACAACAAAAAAGGTTGGATTTTTGAAAAGCTTCCCTAAAATGTTCACAGCTTGCATTGAGTGCGCTTTTTTTACCTACAATAAAATGCATTGGATTACATTTTCCTAGGAGGTAATCTTACAAAAAACGTTTTTGCTTTGTTTATTTTAACATCATCGGTGTGATTAAAACCTGTTATCTTCTGTTCTCTTTTGGTGGAATTAGTGAATTAGTCAAATACGACTGAGGATTAGTCCAATACTCCGCTGCCCCCTGCTGATGTAATGTGTAAGTGCTTCTCTGATGACTATTGGCCTTACACCAAAGTACTGTAGCCCCATGTTATAACACATCACTTTAAAACCATCTGCCACAACCTATGGTAATCTAACTTCATGTATTATTGTTACTACTGATGCATCTTCTAAGGTATCAGTCTATTGGAAAGTTAAGTTGAAATATGTTTGAATATAGATGTATATGTAGGCCCATTCATAATGGAGAAAAACTATCATAGTTGTGGCCATTGTCCACATAAAATGACGGAAAATGACTGAAAATGCTTACAACTATCACCAGAAAATAAGGGTTTCCTTATCTAGAAATGCAGGTGTGCTATTCTAACTAACAAATATTCCGTCATACTATCTTATTTAATAGACTAATTGTGAACCAGGTATTTCATGATATTCCAATTAACTTACTTGTAAATAATAATAATAATAATACATTGAATTTATATAGCGCTTTCTAAAGACCCAAAGACGCTTAATTGTCTTTTTAATTTGTATCCAAGCATACACAACAAAAACCACTCAAAAAGAAAATGGTGCCAGAGAAAGTATTCCGACCCATGACCAATATGTTGGGAAATAATTCTATGTACAATTTGTATGTTACATTTTCCATCAATTTGCTCAACGAAATATCTGGGAATTCTTCAAAGATATATTCAAATCTGTTGATTCCTGAGTCGGATCATGCATGGTTGCCACTGATCTTGGAAACTTGATAATATGCAAAATCCTAACGTTGTTAAAAATTATATTATAGGAAAATAAAAAATAGCCTGATAATAACACATTGCTCAAAACAATGAAGGGATCATTACACTTTAACACTAAGCCAATTAAACTTCATGGAGCGCTGCTTCTGATTGGTGCTTACTGAGTAATTTGCCCAGACTTCTTGAGATCATAAGAGAAAATGTATCCTTATCGGAAGAAGAAGGTCAAGGGGAGAAATGTGTAGGTTGCTATTCATGGATTTTTACCATAAATTGCTCAAATCTTTTTAAGTTTAAGTGTTTTACTGGCTTAGGCTAAATCGTTAACTAATTTACATAATGTTTTAGCTAACTATTTAGGAGCCATCACAGTTAACTTTCGCTTGCTACTTTCAGCTTATGTTAAGTTTTTGTCGGTTGTGCCCAAAAAATAATAAAGCCATCGACACGTGCCGTCGCCAGACGATTTGCTGTGTCAACCAGTACAGTCAAAAGAGCATGGAGGAGATACCAGGAGATGGGCCGTTATACGAGGAGAGCTGGACAGGGAATCACCAGCAGAAGGACCGGTATCTGCTCCTTTGTATAAAAAGGAACATGAGGAGCACTGCCAGAGCCATTTGTACATAAGAGTGTTTATTTAATAATAATAATAATAATGCATTATATTTACATTGCGCTTTTCAGGGACCCAAAGACGCTTTACAAGAACGAACAAGGAACCAAACAAACAAGATAAATAAATAAACAAAAGAAAAAAGAGAATAGAATAGTGCCTAGCTAGAGGAAGGCAATTTTAAACAGATGAGTCTTAAGGCGTTGGTGGAAAATGGGGATAGTCTCAGAGTCACAGATGATTTTGGGGAGAGAGTTCCAGAGCCTAGGAGCAACCCTTGAAAATGCTCTGTCACCAAAGCTTTAAACTTGGACTTCAGGGTTATGAGGTAGCCTACAGCACCGGAACGGAGTAAATGTGAAGGTTTACATGGGAGAAGTAGGTCAGACAGGTAGGCAAGAGCAGTGTTATTTAGAGCTTTATATGTCAGCAGGACGGATCTTGCGTTGGGATATAGGGAGCCAATGTAATTCACAGAGGATAGGGGTGATATGCTGACAGGACTTAGAGTGAGTGAGTAGTCTGGCTGCAGAGTTCTGAACCAGTTGAAGCTTATGCAGGGATGTAGATTTGATACCGGTAAGAATGGAATTGCAGTAATCTAAACGGGAGTTTACCAATGCATGTATTAGGGTTTCAGCAGCAGGACGGGAGAGGGAAGGTCTGAGTTTGGCAATGTTGCGGAGGTGGAAAAATGAAGACTTTACGGTCTATATGATGTGCTGATCAAAGAAGAGTGTAGAGTCAAGGTTACGTGCATGGGGGGATGGAGAAACAACGGTGTCATCCATCTTGAGAGTGAAAGTGCTGGTTTTAAAGATGTTGGCTTTTGTTCCAAAGAGTATGAGTTCTGTTTTGTCACTGTTTAGTTTCCATCCATGCTTTTATTGCAGTCAGACACGACTCAATATGGGTTAGAGGGGGGTTGGTGAGGGATTTGGTGGCTAGATATATTTGAGTATCATCAGCATAGCAGTGGTAATTAAGGTTGAAGTGACAAAGGATTTGACCAAGGGGAAGGATGTAGATGATGAACTGTAGGGGACCAAGTGTTGAGCCCTGTGGGACACCTTGTGAAGTGAAATGAAATGTGTTCGATTAGTGAGATAGGAGTTTAGCCAGGAGAGTGCCGTTCCCTCAACACCCAGCCCCTCGAGCCTGGTGAGCAGAATCTGATGGTTAACGGTGTCAAAGGCAGCACTCAGGCAGGAGGAGGTCGTTGACAACCTTTAGAAGTGCAGTCTCAGTACTGTGAATTGGCCGGAAACCAGACTGAAGAGGCTCGTACAGATTGTTATTAAAGAGGTATGTTTGGAGCTGTGAAGCAACAATACTTTAAGAGATTTGGCCAGGAAGGGGGATGTTGGAGATGGGACGGAAATTGTTGAGTATGGTGCTGTCAAGTCCAGGTTTCTTTAGGATGGGAGTGACAGCAGCAGCTTTGTAGCAGGAGGGGGCAGTGCCGGTAGTGAGGGAGAGGTTGACGATGCTTGTGATGTGCGGACAGGGAGCAGCTATGGAGGCTTTAATCAAGACAGTGGGAAGAGGATTGAGAGAGCAGGTTGTATTTTTGGATGTCATAATGAGTTTAGTGATATAAGGAGAATCAACAAGACTGAATGACGAGAGGTGAGAGTCCCGGGCAGCAAGTTTGCTGACAGTAGAGAAAATAGTGCGGGATTTCATATTGGAGCAATTGATTACGTTTAATATGTAGGAGGACCTGGTTGCGCTGAGGGCATCTCTGTAAAGTGAAAAGTTGTTTGTAGGCTTCAGTGTGGACAGTGAGCCGTGATGTTCTCGCCCGACGTTCAAGACGACAACAAACTTGCTTCAGGGTGCGGAGCTCTGGTGTGAACCATGGGGATGAGGTGGTGAAAGACACTTGTCTAGTTTTGAGTGGGGCCATAGAGTTAAGGGAAACATGGCAGTATTGAGGTGGTTTGCTTGTTCTTCAGGTGATTTGAGGGTGAAGTCCATCGGGAGAGCAGAGGATATGGTGTCTGATAGTTGTAGAGGGTAATCAGTTTTGATGTTACAGAAGGAGATTATGCATTTTTCAGTGTTGTGTGGTACTTTGGAAACAAATGAGAAATAATGATTGTGTGGTCAGACAACAGGAACAAACAGGGAAGAATTTGGGAAATGTTAAGACCGACGGAGCAGACAAGATCAAGTATGTTACCTTTGCTGTGAGTCGAGAAATTAACATGTTGGATACAGTTAAAACAGTCCAGGACAGAGATGAAATCAGAGGTAAGTTTGGCCTATTTGTTATGTTCCTATTGTTATTTTTTTTTACGTTTGCACTATTTATGCCATCAGACATTTTTCAATACCAGGCAAGGAATTATTTATTATGGATATAAAACCCAGATATATATATTAAACTCAAAATACATTTGTTTGTAAAGTGACAAAATAGGGCATATCTTTGTTTTTGTATTTGGGAAATGCCAGCTAAGTACCGGGAGATTATCTGTGTTAATTTACTGCCAGTACACAGCTGGACACCAGACACAGGTGGTGGGACTGCAACCCCATTTTACAGTTTCCTTGCAATTGTAACTGTTCTAGTATTCTTATTAGTCTCACTTCAGGCTGTGCTCTAGCTGCCTTCAAACATGCTGTAGTGCAGTCTTGAAGAGATTTATCCTTTATAAACTATCATTTTTTTAATTATCATGGCATTCAGAAGAAGTTTCAGTCAGGTTTTAAACAACGCCAATGTACAGAAACAATGATTTTAAGACTTTCAGACTTGACTGCTGTTTTTGACACTGTGGATCATATGATCCTTTTATCACTCCTATAACAGTGAATAGACATCAAAGGTACTGTCCTGGAATGGTTTTAAATATACCTGACAGAGAGGAGCATCATGGTTCAACCAGTCGAATATTCTTTGATTACGACACCCCTAACTTGTGGGGTCCCTCAAGGTTCCATTTTGGGCCCCATCCTCTTTTCACTGTATATGCTGCCCGAGCGGTCAATTTTTAAGAAACACAATATTCCTTTTCAGTGCTTTGCTGACAATGTACACATTTATTTGCTGATGAAAACTATAAGCAAAGAGTCTGTGCAGCCTTTGTTGGACTGCATAAAGGACCTCAAAACTTGGATGGATTTAAACATTCTTTTGCTTTTTGTCTACAAATGCTTTTAGTCTACAAAATCTACAAA
Source organism: Novumbra hubbsi (assembly GCA_016801125.1). Taxonomy (NCBI): domain Eukaryota; kingdom Metazoa; phylum Chordata; class Actinopteri; order Esociformes; family Umbridae; genus Novumbra; species Novumbra hubbsi. The sequence continues at coordinate 33,793 of JACXGK010000833.1, forward strand.
ATCACTGACTGGTTTAGGGCCTGAATACTTATCTGATATGTTTGAAGAATATCAACCAAGCAGGCCTCTAAGATCTATGAATTCAGGCCAGCTAGTAGAGCCCAGAGTCCAAACTAAACATGGCAAAGCGGCATTTAGTAGCTACGCGGCACACAACTGGAACAAGCTACCAGAAGATCTTAGACATGCCCCAAACCTATCCATTTTCAAGTCTGGGTTAAAAACACTCATGTTTTCACGTGCCTATGGCTGAGGGCATGACCTCAAAATGTGCCCTATAGCTTTAATAGATACTTTAAAAGCAAAATGGAAACCCTATACCAGACTTTTTAAATTTCATTACTTTTTAAAAATCCTTCTTAATTTTCTTTTAAACTTTTATTTTTTTTATTTTAATCTGTACATTTTAAATTGATCCATGTCTGTTTTAATCAATCTGTTAAAATTGTGACCGAAAAGTGGAAAGATGTCGAAACATGAGGTTGAATTGTGAAGTCCTAAACGCGTACTTGTACAAAGTGTGAATGAAAGTAAGATCGCAATGCAATGAGTGTATTATTGTGAATACACTGGGATGTAAGTGGGCGCGCTACATCGTGCGAATGATCTACAGATAAAATATCAGGCTGTTTGTATAACGAGACCTGAGTTGCATTGGATGGTTACTGAGTGAATGTGTGGACGGGCGAATAGAGGACGAGTAGTAGATAATATCGTATAGTAATATACTGTTAGTTATAACATTTTATTTCTCTTTTAATTCTTTTAATTCTTTTTGATTTCTCTTTTATTTCTCCTTTAATGTCTTGTAAAGCACATTGAATTGCTTCCATGTATGAATTGTGCTATATAAATAAACTTGATTGATTGATTGATTCTCACTCTTAATGAAAGTAAGACAGAGATCGTAATGTTTGAACGAGTTGTCTTTGGGCCCTTTAGCTTCTCACAGTTGATCTTTTGTTAAGAATCTTGATGTTATTTTTGATATTTCCTTCAAATTTAATAGGCAGATTGGTTCAGTTGTCAAAACTAGTTTCTTTTAGTTAAGACTTTTAGCAGAGGTCAAAGCCTATCTCTCCCAAAGTTGAGAAAGTTATCCATGCTTTTATCCATGCGTTTCCTGGCCATGGACCCAAAATGCCGATGTTTGTTCCCCAAACCACTTAGTTATCACTTTTGCCTAATGACAAGGTGCTCCATCATGCTGGAAAAGGCATTGTTCAACACCAAACTGTTCTTGAATGGTTGAGAGAATTTGATATTGGAGGATATTTTGGTACATTCAATATTTATGGCTGTGTTCTTATGCAAAATTGTGAGCAACCCCACTCGGAAAGGGGATTCGTCAGAGGAAATTACTTACCCCAGTACCTAGCAGTAAAATCTCTGTACCTTTTGCAGAATTTCAGTCTGTCCCTGGAGTTTCTCCTGGAGAAAAGTGGCTTCTTTGCTGCCCTTTTTGACACCAGACCATCTTCCAAAACTTTTCACCTCACTCTACCTGCCTGCTGCCATTCCTGAGCACTTTGTTACTCAATCAGAGGATCACTGACATGATGTCAGCTGGTCTTTTTTGGCAGGGCTGAAATGCAGTGGAAATGTTTTTAGGGGGATGAAGTACAATTTCATGGCAAAGTGGGACTTTGCAATTAAATACTATTCATCTGAGCACTTCATGACATTCTGGAGTATATGCAATTTACCATAATAAAAACTGAGTCAGTAAACTTCTCAAAACCTTTGGCAACAACTGTACTGGGAGACACAGCAAACCTACTTGTGACAGCATGAATGGATGTGCAATCCTGGAGGAGATGAACTTCCTGTACAACCGGAATGGGCTGCTTGTAACGCCTCATGCTACCAGTATTGAACACTAGCAAAACTATAGAAGAAACAGTTAGGAAAGATTAGGAGAGAGCATTCTGTGGCCACCACATGAAAAACCATTCCCTTTTTGGGGGTTGTCTTGCTGTTGCATCTTTAGTGCACCTGTTGTCACTTTCATTTGCACCAAAACAGGTGACACTCATGCACAATCACTTACAGTGCATCCAGAAAGTATTCACAGCACTTCACATTTTCCACATTGTGTAATGTTACAGCCTTATTTCAAAATTGATTCAATTCATGTGTTCCACAACATTATTGCAAAAATATAAACAAAAATATAAACATGTACTTAAGTATTCACAGACTTTGCTCAATACTTTGTTGAAGCACCTTTGGCAGCAATCATAGCTTCAAGTCTTGTTGAGTATGATGCTACAACCTTGGCACACTTATTTTTGGGCAGTTTCTCCCATTCTTCTTTGCAGGACCACTTAAGCTCCATGAGGTTAGATGGGAAGCGTTGGTGTACAGCCGTTTTCAGATCTCTCCAGAGATGTTCAATCAGGTTCAAGTATGGGCTCTGGCTAGATCACTCAAGGACATTCACAGAGTGGTCCTTAAGCCACTCTTTTGTTATCTTGGCTTTGTGCTTAGGATTGTCCGGCTGGAAGATGAACTTTTGCTCCAGTCTGAGGTCCATAGCGCTCTGGGGCAGGTTTCTATTAAGTACATTGCTACATTCATCGTTCCCTTGATCCTGACTAGTTTTCCAGTTCCTGCCTGTGAAAAAAACATCCCCACAGCATGTTGCTACCACCACCATGCTTCAATGTAGGGATGGTATTGGCCAGGTAATGAGCAGTGCCTGGTTTCCTCCAGACATGACGCTTGGCATTCAGGCCAAAGAGTTCAATCTTTGTTTCATCAGATCAGAGAATTTTGTTTCTCATGGTTGGAGAGTCCTTTAGGTGCTTTTTGGTGCCTCCAGGCGGGCAGTCATATGCCTTTTACTGAGGAGTGGCTTCTCTCTGGCCACTCTAGCATACAGGCCTGATTGGTGGAGTGCTGCAGAAATGGTTGTATTTCCGGAAAGGTTCTCCTCTCTTCACAGAGCAACCCTGGACTTTGTCAGAGTGATCATCAGGTTCTTGGTCACCTACTTGACCCTTCTCCCCCAATCGCTCAGTTTGGCCGGGTGGCCAACTCTAGGAAAACTCCTGGTGGTTCCAAATGTCTTCCATTTACGGAGGATGAAGGCCACTGTGCTTATTGGGACGTACTCTTTCCCAGATCTGTGCCTTGATACAATCCTGTCTCAGAGGTCTACAGACAATTCTTTGGACATCATGGCTTGGTTTCTGCTCTGACATGCACTGTCAATTGTGGGACCTTATATTGACAGGCGTGTGCCTTTCCAAATCATGTCCAATGAATCCATCTGAATTTATGACTACAATCAAGTTGTAGAAACATCTTAAGGATGATCAGTGGAAACAGGATGCACCTGAGCTCAAATTTGAGTGTCATGGCAAAGGCTGTGAATACATATGTTTTTTATTTTCCGGATGCACTGTATGCTTCCAAACTGGACAGGTTGATGTCCCTGAAGTTTTATGGACTTTGTGTGATACTGTGAATATCACGTGTTACCTTAATTTCTTTGAACAGTGTATGTTACAATGACGGAGCACACTGTGCTCCTGAGAAATTTCAATGCTTCAACAATATTCAAAAATGATGAACAAAAAACTGTTTTTGTTTCATGATTATGGTGTATTGTTTGCAGATTAATGGTGAACATGCATGACGTGATTAATTTTGAATTAAGGGTAACAAAACAAACTGTGGAGAAAGTGAGGTGGTCTAAATACTTTGCAAAGAACTACATATTTTATTCAAAGATGTGCAATTCATACAGTATAATAACGTAGCTAATATTTTACATTGACTTTTTCTTATTTAAATTGCATGGTAAAGACACTGGCTGTGGAACAATATTACGGTAACTTTATATTAAATATCAATCGACAGCTAAATGGCAGTGCAGAAATCTATAGAACTATAGAAATTTATATATTTCAACAAAGAACTTTATATATTTCCATTTTGAACATGCTATTTTTTACTTACTATGATTGTTATTTTAACAAAAAAGTTGTTTGAATTACACTGGGTCAGACTTTAAGTCAATTAAAAACCATTAAAGTTATGGGACTTTGTAGTTGGGTATTTCAGTACTCAGTTTTCTGTAGTTCAACATATGTCCACTTGGTGGCAGGTTTGTGGCTTTTATTGCTGCTACAGTGAAATACACCCAGCTTTCTGGTACACCTGAACATGTACTAAATGTTCTCAAAACTATGAACACACTCCTTTTTTTCACATCATACTGGCAAAAACATCTCACACAAAATGAAACATACTCACATCCATGTTATCTGTTAAATCAAGGAAACGTTGCATCTCAGATGCAAAAGAATCTCATCAAATACAATGATATTTCCTACTAATGACATAACTGTTTCAGTTTTTCACACAAAACAGGTTCTATAAACAATATAAAAAATACCTTTTTCCAATTTATTGAGGGAAGATTTATCCAATAGCAATATTCACTTTATTTCACAAAAATGGTATTGCTATTCTAACACTCTCAAGCACAGTCAAGATTTAAACACAAACATGCACAATTTGTCACTGTGCAATCAAGATCTTGGCATGAATGAAAAGGGAAACAGGTGAGCTCATCTGTAATATGGAACAATGGATGACAGCACAGTAGAGAGGGAAGTAGAGGATGAAAACGAAAGTATAAATCAGTGGAGATGGATGAGGAAGAGGTTGGACAATGATATTTTTTTATGTTTATGACACTGTAATATACCATGGGAGGGTCTGGCCTGAATCTACAGCCCAAGACTACAAACACACTTCTCAAAACACACATAATCTTGACAAAGTCCCAGACTTCTAAGCCAAAACTAAACCTTGTGTTTAAAATCATCCTACCTGGCATATAAATGAAATTTTGCCCTGAAAAGTCACACAAAAACATCTAATTCTAACTATTGAATTCCCATTGGACAATTGCAAAAGGAATGGCAAACATTAGTAAAAAGGCATTCATTAATCAATGACTATAACATGTTAAAGAATTCCCCATATGAATTTTGCACTGCATTTAAACAGTAAATGATGTTTTTAGAAAATGCTGCTCTAAAGGAAATTCCTTTGCTTTGTAATTCACCAATATGTGACATTTTGAACAAGTATTGTTTAGACCAGTAAAAAGTCATATTCAGAACTAAAATGTACAATCATTCTCAGAATCCTGTAAACTGAATTATTTCTGGAAACGTCTACAAAATAGGTTTGTGTGTATTAGTCATAGAACCAGTTTTAGTGATTTGAAAAAACTGCAAAGCTTTTATACCATTTTCTGCATACAGAATTGTTATAAGGCATTTTATTTAGTGCCTCTTAATATTTTTTTAAGAGTTTTTGCCACAGATCAACACAAAGACACAAAGAAAAATATATGCCCATTTTCCAAAAAGTTGAGACTGTAAGGGTCGTGTTGTGAACAGAGCGTAAAGGTAGATCCAATTGCGCGACTTGAGTGAACAACTCCCGAGAGGATTCCACTGTCTGTTCCTGCTGTTAACGAGGTGGTAGGCAGTGTACTCCTATCGATGAGCCGGGCTCATTAAAGTCCAGGGGTATAGGTGGAGACCTATATATATATATATATATATACGTACTGTAACAAAGCACGGTGAAACTAAGCTCGTAGGCTTAAAGGCTGCGATGAAACGCGTGAAGTCAATAAGC
>JACXGK010000833.1:39559-71672 GCA_016801125.1 Novumbra hubbsi
ACTGACACAGGGGAATGGGAACAGGGAACCTATGTAGGAACCGTGATTGACTGATGAGGGACAGGTGCGGGCCGTTGAGTGAGTGATTGGTGACTGGGTGTGATTGTGACGTTGATCGGTACTGGCGCCCAACGGCCACCAGGGGGTGGAAACGAGGCGAAAACCGTCAGGCTAGGGTGGAACCCTGACAGAGACATGTGCATGTATTTTTTATTATATTGTATACTGTAGTTTATATTGTATACTGTAGTTTTTCTTAAATTCATGCACTATTTTTTCCCCTGCTGTCTTTCACAGAATGGGGAACCCCCCATCTTCAATTCCCAATCATTTTACTGAACTGTGGCCAATTAACCTAATTTGTTGTGAGATGCTCCACCAGGTTTTGTTTTTTAGCATTATACAACATCTGCAGTCTTTTGTTGCCCTATTCCCAGCTTTTTTAAAACGTGTTGGCATCAAATTCAAAGTGGGCACACATTTTTCAAGAAATGATATTTCTCAGTTTTATTGTTTGATATCTTGTCTTTGTAATATTTTCTATTGAATATAGGTTTTAAATAATTTGCACATCATTGCATTTTGTTTTTATTTACATATTACAAAGCGTCTAAACATTTTACAAAACAGGGTTGCATAACGAAATATAACACAGGAAATAATTGATTGTTTATGTGTGGACCCTCTTTGGTCAATATTTGACAGAGCCACCTTTTACAGCAGTTAAAGTCATTAGTCAATGAGGATCCCTACAAGTCCCTACAAGCTTTGCAAATTTGCACTCAGCCATATTTCTCCTTGCAAAATTGCACACGTTCTGTCAAGTTAGATGGGGACCTTTGGTGAATAGTAATGTTCAGCCATTTTTACATATTCACATATGCAAATTAGATTGAGGTCCTGGCCACTCAACAACATTCATATAGCAACATTCCAGCGTCCTCTTGACTGTGTGCTTTGGGTCATTGTCATGCTAAAAAAATGTGTACGTTCGGGATGAGGTGCTCATCAATTAACTCTCTGTATTTTGCTTTGTTCATCCTTCTTTCTACACCTGACCAGTCTCCCAGCCCCTGGCAACGAGTCCCCATATCATGCTGCCAACTGACAAAATGAATTGGCATTCAGCAGTGTCGGCCCAAGCCTTTTGGGGGCCCTAAGCAAAAGTTGATTTTGGGGCCCCCTCTCCTTTAGTAGTCCGAGGGCTCACTAGCTGTCATAGATCCCCTGGCAGTCGGGGGCCCTAAGTGGCCGCGTATGTTGCTTATGCCTAGGGCCGGCCCTGGCACCGATCATGGTTTGTTCTTTATTTAAAAGAAATCAGACTTTGCTTTCGATTTTCTATTCAACATAATAATGTAAACGAATGTAAAACAAATGAAAATGGCAATGATGGGAACCTTCACCTAATATTTTGTTGCACTACCTTTAGAGGCAATCATTGCAATCCAATGTGTTCTGGAGCTCTCAATGAGACATCTACACTAGTTAACAGGTAGTTTTGTCCACTCTTCCAGTGCAAACTGCTCTAGCTGTTTCAAGTTTGATGGGTGCCTTCTCCAGACTGCAATGGAAATACTTCCAGAAGGATTGTGGCTGGTAAATAGGAATTTTAGCAAGTTCCAGTCTATATTTTTCAGGTTTTTCTTTCAGACCCACTTTTACTCAAATAGTGACGTATGGTGCGATCTGAAACTGACGTACCTTCACCTTGGAGTTCAGCTTGTATCTCTTTGGAAGTAACCCTTGGTTCTATTTCTACCATTCACACTATCCTTTTGTTCAATCGGGGGGCGATATTCTTCTTGCAGTCGCACCCAGCGAGGTTGGCTATAGTTTCATGTACCTTGAATTTCTTAATAATATTTGCAGCTGTTGTATCAGGAACATCCAGCTGCTCGGAGACGGCCTTGTAGCCTTTATTTTTACCATGATTGTCTAATATTTTCATTCTGATCTCCTCAGACAACTCCCTCCTTTGCTTTCTCTGGTCCATATTCAGTGTGGTGCACACAATGATACCAAACAGCACAGTGACTACTTCTCTCCATTTAAACACGCTGAATGACTGATTACAAGTACAGAAACATATTCATTTAAAATATCCTATAATTAATTATATTTTCTAAGAGGTACTAACACATGTTTCCAGGCCATTTTAGAAGATCTTTGTAGAATAAGTAATCATTCATATTTTTCACAGCTCCCTTGCTTTATTCTATGACATTCTAAGGCATGCAAGTATACATGATACAGTAGCTTTTAATTGTATCACTTTTCAGGAGGAATGAAGCATTACTTTCAATGAGCTGTAAGGGTACCAACAAAAATTGGACTATATCTGTATTTATATTATATACATATATATTTATGTGGTCCAAGGGAATGAATTGTTTTGAAAGCCACATTAGGTGTAATTAATTCTATTGTGAAATATTAATGCAGTGTCCAACTGATTTGGCAGTTAATCAAAAATGTTAAAATGAATGCTTTTTCAAGAAACATTCCCAATGTCGCTTTCTACTGATATTTTATGAAATCATAATTGGGACATGGTCCAATTAAAAACAAGAGCAGAGAATTGCTCCTTCACTATCCCTTTTCCCAAATACACGGTTGTAAAAATGTGAGACAGATTTAGAAGTAAATCTTCATAATCCTTCCTCTGACTTAAACAATGTTCCATGGTCTTCTTTATCTCATCTATGGCCAGGTAACTCCTAAAACCTTGAGAAGGGCTTCCATGTAGTCATTTTTTCTTCACCTGTTTGTGAGATTAGCAAACATAAATAGAGAAAATGACAAATATCCTGCATAGCCAGCCAGAAGTTAAATAGTGTTGTTTTTGTTTCCTTTTTGCATGGTGAAGCTATATACTCCGTTTTGTAAATATGCCTCGTACCCATGTTCCTTACTGGGGCTGCCGCGCTTGGCTGCCCCATGAATCAACCAACCCCCACTGGCTGGGCATCTTTCTCAAAGACATCCTGCCAGGGCCACTTTTGATGACATCATCAGAGCTGTCAGTCTCCTTCTTGTCAGCCCCCCTTGGGTAAAGGGTGTCACGCGCTGTTACACACTGTATTTGTCCATCCGTGCCCCTATCCAACCTCTCAACCGACCCCCCCGCCACCCCAACCCTTCCCAGGCTTCCCAGCAGTGCTGTTTCTGTGTTTTGCAGGGACGGTTTATGGTCGCTTGCTTTAGCTTAATCATTTCCAATTTCATTTCCTTTTATCTTCGCGGCTTCAAGGTGCACTGCACTCCCACACGCGGACACCGAAGAGTCCAAGTCCCCCAGCGTCTCGGCCTTTGGTTCTCCTCGCACTGACTGAGACTCTTCTCTGACACCATGACTGTGAGCTCACCGTGGTTTGGGCCTGGCGTCATTTCACAAGTTTCCCTTCCTTTTCCTATTCTGGTACGAATACAATGACGGACCAGTTTGTGGAGGCCATGACATCTTGAGCGAATGGTGTATCTTTACAGTAAACTGACATCTAGGCCATGCATTCCCTGAGAAAAGCAAAAACCCACTCAAAATTGTCCCACGTCAATGTCACTCTAGTACAACCTAAGTGTATCTGAGCTACTCTGAAAGGCGACACGTAGAGACATCTGACTCGTAATCTTTCGATCGTTTTTCGACTTTGAGCCCCTGTGACCTTGCAAACTCTGGGCTGAAGTCGGACACTCAGACAAACACGCTTTTCTTGCTACGGACATGGCAAGGAGCCAAAACAAATAACCCGACCTCGAAAGTGTTGGGAGAACCGCAGGAAACCCTAAACCCAGACCTGCGGCCTGGCAACACTCACTCAAAGAGCTATCAGCGAATGACTTGTTGAAATTTTAATTGTCCGAATGCATCATGTGGTTTGGAAGCAAAATCAAATCAGGACAGATCATCCATCTTGTGTGACACCCATCTAAGGGAGAGCAGTGTTTTTTATTAGGCTTTTATTTATTTTTTTTTTCTTGACTCTGATTTCGAAGCTCAATTACAATGACTTGGAGGACAAACCCATGACATTGTATGGATAGGTAATTCAAGAGTCTGTGCTTTAATCCTAACGGATAAGGAATAGATAGGTGACCGGTGTCCTGTAGAATATAACACATTCATTTAAAAATGGAGCATCAAATACTGTATAATTTTAAGGACATAAAATCTTTTGATTGGATTAACTACACATCCTTGTAAATGTGTTTTATGTGCAGGATAGGACCGTTGACTTGTCCAGCCCTGAACAGACCAGCTACTGTGGCGTATCACTTATCTTATAACGAAAAAGCAATAAATGTAATTAAAGAAATGCAAGAATGAAACAGAGAAGAGGGATAGAAAGAGGATAGGCAATAGGGTATTTGTATTACAATGTACTACATGCACCAGCAATTGTATCCTACATCCTATATAACCTTACATGCAATAGAGTTCTGTGCAATAAACACGGCTAAATAGCATTAATACCTTTAAAGCCATTGTGAAATATTACAGGCTTGTTTTTATGCCAAGAGGACATTCCTAGTAATATATGTGAATAACAATGGCTCCAAAAATAATTTTCAGTTGCTATGAAAGAAAAATCACAGTTGAAATAGACAGGTTATTCTTTCCTTGCGTTATTATTCATTAGGCCAGATGCGGAACACTCGAAGCCTAGGCTGACCGATTACACAGATATTAACACTGCATATGGGGTAACATATCATGGTAGAAAATACCCATGGCATGAAACCCACAGTGATCATAGTAAAATGTTAACAAGGCATTTATAACACGATTCGCCAAACAATTAATCATATTGTGGAACGTAATTTGATGTGTCATCTTTCCCTGTTATTAATCGCTTCACTCATTAATAGGAGGCAGTAAATACTCATTAAACTCACTATTGTGACAAAAAGGCTATGTCTGGCCAATTAAATATGCATTAGTCGTAATGGCCCTTTATGAATAACTTAGCAGACTCTACCGTAACTATGCAGCCTGATGAAGGTTGTAATGCCGTCATATGTCACTATGTTCGTCTTTTTTTGTGCTGCGTCAGCGCAGAACGCTGGACGTATTTTCAAGAGACACGTAAGAGTCGGTTATTTAATTATATAATTATGTCGAAACTTTTAGTATCAAGTTGAAATTTTAAGTTTGTGGGTGCAGCGTATACAGATGACGGCAGTTTTAAGTTGAATGACTCCTGTAAAATAGTTTTATTTCTTGCATGTTATTAAATCGGTAGGCTACTTTATGTTTAGATAGTGCATTCTTTAGATTACTTGCGTTGTTTTTCGTTTTTTGAACAACATCAGTTTAAACCAGTGTCCAGTAGGTGGCAGGTTTGTATAAGTAAAACGCTCCTCAAACAGTCATCTTAAATGTTGAAATCTTGATCTGATATTTGAAATCCTTGTTGCAGTATAAAGGTACAATATGGAAACCCTGGGAAATTGTGGTTACAGTGCAACGTCTACACACAATAATAATTGAGTCATTACATCCAGTCCCAAATGGGCATGGTAGCTTTCAAACATTCTAATGATTCTTTTATTGTTATATTTGATGTCTTAACACTAAATTGATTCTTTGTAATCCTACATCTACACAAGTTACAATGAATATGATGTTTGACGGAGATAATTGAAAAACTGAACCATATTCCATTAAACAATTACAGTTATTTTGTAAAGCTCATATTTGATTAAGTTACTTCATCAAAATGCCAGCAGGTGAATTTCACTGTATGAAAGCAGAGGAAAAGGGTACGACCGTATGGATCACATGAACATTTCAATCCTCTGATGACATTCTATGCACATTAGAAGCACAACCGCATTTCTAGAGGTACCATTCATAGGCACTTTTACATGTATATTCATAATATTTAAATACAACTTTTATACCGTCATTACCCCATTTCCACACTCTTTGAAATTGCTGCTAGTTTATATTGTTATGTATATATTCTGTTATTATAATTAATAATTCCAAATGTTCATTCTATATATTGTCTATATATATGTTTTGCCTTATATTTTGACTTATACTACTGCGTAGATGACTTGCGCCATGTTATAAGTATTTTATTGCTCAGAATTACACTGTTATTTTGTGCATTTGACAATAAAGACTTTGACTTGAAATAGCTAATTAATTTGGTATTCATTTGGTATACATGTTTTTTTTCAATCAGCATGGGTCCAATTGCCCTATCGAATCTTTCACCTCACCACATTCATCTGTGAACTTTGGAATTGAAACTGCATCTATCTGTGATAAAGTAATAAGACCACATTCTTCATTCTTGACCATTTTGTTTTTTATTCCCGTTTACTCCTGTCATCGCTCGGCTGTCGGCCCAGCAGGGGCTTCCGGCCTGTTGTTGTGTAAGTATAACCTTCTCACAGGCCAATGACCAGTGGAGATGACACACTCTGTGGCTGAACGACTCAAAGGCCCCGCAGCTCACCAGAACAGACCAGCCAACGCATATATCACAGAGCAGAGGTCAGAAAAGATTACGGGATAAAGATCACAATATGACACTTTTCCTTTTCGGTGCTTCCTGGCTCACTGGGCAGCCTGAGGGCTTTCTTACCAACAGGCTTTTGACAAGAATATCGATCACAGCTCTCCTCACACCCTCTGTCTTCCATCTCCTCTCCTGCAAAAGCAGACGATGGGTGTTTTACAGGCATATTCAGTCTTCAATTTCATGTGCGATTTTGACTATTCTGTTTATGCCTCATCACCTAACTTACTGGTTAAAATGTTCAAGAGTCCAACAAGAGGACCACTTTTCCTACTTTATTTTACCAGGCAAGTTTGATTTGGAAATATAGCAAAATGAATAAGAAATACAGTCTTTGACAAGGTTAGATAATAACTGTGTTCTTCGAATGTTGCTTTTGTCAAAGAATCCTCGATTAGAAACAATAAAAGCCTAGCAGACCTTTGGCATTCTAGTTTACATTTCTTACGGTAATCTGGTAAGAGATTTCACCCTGTGGTACCTGAAGCACCTCCCACATGTTGGATTGGCTTGATAGGCACACATCATACGATCAAGCTGGTCCCACAACAGCTCAATAGGATTGAGATCCGGTGACTGTGCTGGCCACTCCATTATAGACACCAGCTGACTGCATCTTACCGAAATAGTTCTTGCATAGTTTGGAGCTGTTTTATGTCCTGTTCTTGGAAGACATTGGCCTCAATCAAGTGCCATTCAAAGGGGTTTAGCATGGCGTTGTAAAATGGAGTGATAGCCTTGTTTCTTCCAGATTCCGTTTACCCTGTGCAAATCCACTACTTCACCACCTTTGAGGAAAAGCGCCCCCAGAACCTCACATTGCCTCCACCATGTTTGACAAATGGCATCAAGAACTCCAGCATCTTTTCATTTGATCTTCTTTTTGATCAGAACAATTGAAACTTAGATTTTTCTGTCCATAACACATTTTTCAGATCTTTCTCTGTCCAGGGCCTGTATTCTTCTGCCCTTCTTTATCTTTTCTTTTTACTAGCCATTCTGAGATTTGGCTAGAAGGCAAGAATCCAGGAGTCGCCTGTTCACATTGAGACTGGTGTTTGGTGGGAACTGTTTAATGAAACTGCCAGTTAAAGATCTGTGAGACGTCTGTTTCACAAACTAAGCTGATAATGAGCCTTTAAACGCCTATGCCTAAGAACATTTGTATATTACCCCAAACGTTTGAACGGTAGTGCCTATAGAGGTTCTTTTATTTTTCATTTTGCTGGCCCTTAGATTCAATCTAGCCACATTTTGGTTTGTGGTCAGAAGCTCTAACCGCTAGGCTACCTTTCGATCCCTCTTGACATTGTCAACCATTCAGTGCTCTGCGTTCTGTGACTTGCCTTTCATTTCGAACATTTTTCAATATTCATTTTGGCTTTAGTTGTAACTGGAGCTACTGTTTTCTTACTTGACACTCTTTCTTTCCCCTCTACGGGCCACACTTTAAATACATTTTACACCTATTTAGTACTTGAGTAAAGTATTTACCGTAGGGATATGAGTTACCTACATTTCCCCTGGATATAGGCTAGCTATTTTTCTCCCTCCCCCCATCGGCTGAGTTATTCTCCCTGTGTGTATGAGTGGAGTTCAGTATGTTCCATTAAATCTTTACCTTCTCCATTCATTTCTGGAATGGGGTAAAACAAATCAATAGCGCCAGCAAAAGTGTTTTTATATATGCAGTTATTAAGTCATACGCTAAAGTATGACACACTTAGTTTGGGCAACAGCTGAGGCCGCCAATATGTGTGCCCTCCCCCAGCTGGCTCCCCGCGGGGGGACATTATTACAATCATAAATAATACGTGCTAATGAGATATGAATTGATTACGCGGGGGAAAAGCCTGACGCTCTCCATCCATCACTCTAAATGATGTTTAACAATGGATTACCAGCCAATAATTCCTCCAATATGAGATTAAATAAAATAGCTGGGAGTTTTTTTCCTTGTCTTTTTTTTTGCAGCCAGACAAACGCCCCCCCCCATGCCATTTTCCACAGGCGCAAAATAAATCTGCTCAATTACTGTACCGCCAATCCGTTTTTCACCGCTAAGGATATTATTATTTCATTTAGGACTTGTTCATGCATCATAGATTATTTCATTTCACTCAGTCAATAAGGAGAAGTGCAGTATTTTATATTATCCACTGGGGCCTCTGGTGAAGTGGGGCTCTGATAGAGTGCTTACTCGGCCTGATACTGGATGCTCGCGGTGCAGAACGATGCTCATGGCGGAGGCCTATGGAACCAACAGTAAGAAATGTGTCATTATACATTCATTCACTCTGTACGGAGGATGTTCTTTATCGCAGAGGCGAACGGTTGCCTTCACTGTCCTCGGGCCTCTGACCATCCTCTGCAAAAAAGTACTCCCTCAAACTGTGATCAATTGAAAGTGAATTAGCCGTTCCCATAAGATGATTTGGAACATCACCTCGATCCCAAGAACCTCTGGAAAATTGGATAATGCACATCTTCAGTGGGCTACAACACTTAGCCACAAATCACGTTACGGTTTTCAGTGAAGCCACAGTTCTGATTGGTTATTTCTGATGTAATGACATCAAAGTGTAGCTCTGAGGGGATGGCCTGTGATGATTTGGGTTATTGGCCCTTATGATCTTTTTACTACGTCCCGCAACAGAAACGCGGAGAGAGAAAGAGATATAATTTCCCTCCAGGAGAAAAACAACGTCCACTGGTTATATATACCTTGGTCTGGCTGGAGCTTTAACATAGCCATAAAGTGCCCAACAGATAAAACAGGCACAACGTATTTTGCAGTTAGAAAGACTCTGTATTATTAAAAGACAACTGCAAATTGAACCCTTTTGTTCCTCATTCAAAACATTCCTTTTCAGCTTTTTTGGAAAGGAAAAAGTAAAGTGCAGTGGTCTCTTTTTTTTTGCCCAGAGACAGCAGACCTTACAGTTGAATTTTCCCTGGCCTGTAATTATAAATTTTTGTGTGATTATTTATTTTCATTTTCTGCTTAAAATGATCAAATTGTCCCAGTTGTCACATTTCTTTCGCTGCCTGAACATGTTTGAACATGTTTGCTTTGGCAACAGTGGCAACCATGTACTCATTGCAATTGAACTGAGATGGAGGAGAGAGACAAAGAGAGAGAGAGAAAGAAAGAGAGAGACGAAGAGAATGGGCAAACAAGAGGCGGAACACTGAAATGGTACTTTAAAGCAAGCTGCTAAGGTTTTCATCATGGCTTTGACTTTGTGTCACTGTTCAATAAAATTGCATCAAAATGGTCTTGACAGCTACCATGTATATTTGAAATGAACGCCCTCCCCCTGTAGCTAACACTGTAGCTAACACTCTTACTGTTAGGGTTACTGACACAGTGTCAGTAACAGTGCGGTAACAATTAGTCACCGGCTCTGGATTTTTCGGGTCCTTCAGCAAAATTGTATCTCCCCTAATGGTCGGGGGCCCCCTAGTGGTCGGGGGCCGTAAGCAACCGTTAAACTCCGGGCCTGCTAAAACTGCAACCATGAAGGGAAGGACAGACACATGGAAAAACGCACGGACCGTCTGAACTACAGACAAAAAGACGAAGACCAACAGACACAGTAAATTCCTGGGAATAACACAATTTATATAGAGAGAGCGACTTTGTGTCGTAGAACAAGGTCTTTATCTTGTAAGGAACTGTTTAACAGGCTCGGGACGGTCCACTGATTGCAGCAGTAGTCTGCTCCCTGGTGACCGCCCCCTCCGTCCCATGGTGGAATGGCCTTAATTGGCCCGGCCCGGTCAGTCTAGGACCTGCTCCAGGAGTTCGATGGCTGGAGTAATGGACTGCATAATACAAAATAACAGAGACTCCAATTAAAATTGCAATGACAGAGGCTGATAATTGTGTTATCTGCACTTAAACCGATTATGAACTCATTATTTTGATAAGGCATTTCTTATCTTGATGATGATAGTTTAGATTTCATTAAGGATATACCGAAGGCCGAATCCTCTAGAGAGGTATGGGAGCATCCTAATGGCAGAAACATAAGACAGGATTTAATTAGTAATTCAAATTTGCAGTTCATCCTTGGAATTGCATAATACTATCTGATATGGTCAAGAGCTTTCTAGAAGTAATGGTACATAATTGCAGATAAAGTGGCTCCTGTTTTGGTTTCTAGTCCAGCGCCTGGGTAGTTTCCTTATCTTTTGTGGATGCTTTAAATGTATAAAGGACAGTTTTAATAACATTTCATTTCATATAAAGTAATTCAAAATAACTTTAATGTTGGAGGAGGAGATGAGATAAAAGAGTGCTAAGTTACAAATGCTTTTAATTGGAGAAATATATTTGACTGTACATTGACTGTATGGAAATCAAACATGAACAATTCATGTGTGACCGGCCAACTGTGATGTGGAGAGATGTTACTGATTGAAAAACATATTATGACATGAATCTCAAACACACAATTTGAATGTATAATGATCATTCCTATGTCAACCTTCTTCATTTACCATTCACATTAGTCACAACACTATGCAGTCATTGTGACAATACATTGTAATTCATCTTGGTCATACTATGACATGAAACTCCTACTGTTTTGTATTGACATACTTGGACCCAGGAGTCCACATGGTGGAATTTCTAATGAACTTAAAGTAATTCCCTCTGTGTTGGGGATCGAGACGTCCTGCTTCATGCACAGTGACGTTAAAGCATCTGCTGATGGAATTTGCACATTGCCTTTTCAGAATAAGAGGCTTCGCTAAGAAAATGTTTTTAAATGTATTTTATAAAACCCAAACTGTGTAATCAAAAAACAAAGCAAATGATAGCTGGGACTCAAGGACACAAGTTGATGTTGTTTTATTGATCAAAATAAATCTTAGAAATTCCTTCCCGCATGTGTTTTCTTTTAAAACTGGCTGAACAAATAAGTAGTTTCTCTCCCATTCTAAAGAACAAAAAAGTTTTGTGATTATTTTTCTATGACTATTTTGTGATGCACACAAGCTTCAAAAGGAGCTGTTTGTGGATGGGAATTTCGATACACTTTTACAATTAATTGGTTGAATTACAAATAAAAGCATGGATTAAAGATACTACTACTATTCTATTGAGATTATTTTAATTTAAGCACCTTGAACATTTCTGAAAAGCATGGATTAAAGATACTACTATTCTACTGAGATTATTTTAATTCAAGCACCTTGAGCATTTCTGAAAAGCATGGATTAAAACTACTACTACTATTCTATTGAGATTATTTAAATTTAAGCACCTTGAGCATTTCTGAAAAGCATGGATTGAAGCTACTACTACTATTCTATTGAGATTATTTTAATTTAAGCACCTTGAGCATTTCTGAAAAGCATGGATTGAAGCTACTACAACTATTCTATTGAGATTACTTTAATTTAAGCACCTTGAGAATTTCTGAAAAATCATGTATCTTTTTCCTCTCCTCCGATTCCCAGTTCTGTCTTTTCATACCAATAACTTCACAGCAGGCGCAGGCTGGTCAAATATCAAATTATGCTTCCCCCACGACAGTGCATCCGGAAAGTATTCACAGCGCTTCCCTTTTTCCACAATGGATTAAATAAAATGTTAACTCTAACATCTACACACAATACCCCATAATATTAACGTGACAAAAGTTTGTTTGTCATTTTTGGAAAAAAACGAGTCATAGCTCTGGGGCACAGATCTGCGGAAGAGTACAGAAACATTTCTGCAGCTTTGAAGGTCCCAATGAGCACAGTGGCCTCCATCATCCGTTATTGAAAGAAGTTTGGAATTACCAGGACTCTTCCTAGAGGTGGCCGCCCGGCCAAACTGAGCGATCGGGCGAAAAGGGCCTTAGTCAGGGAGTTGACCAAGAACCTGATGGTCACTCTGACAGAGCCCAGACTTGAACCTGATTGAACATCTCTGCAGAGATCTGAAAATGGCTGTGCACCGACGCTCCCCATCCAACCTGATGGAGCTTGAGAGGTCCTGTAAAGAAGAATGGGAGAAACTGCTTAAAAATAGGTGTGCCAAGCATGTAGCATCATACTAAACAATACTTGAGGCTTTAATTGCTGCCAAAGGTGCTTCAACAAAGTACTGCTTGAGCAAAAGCTGGGAATACTTATACACATGTTTATATTTACATTCTTAATTTTTTGCGAATCTATAAAAAATATAAAAAATATTAATTATGGGTTATTGTGTGTAAAATTTGGAGGAAAGAAAAATGTATTGAATCCATTTTGGACTGAGCCAGCAACATAAAAAAAATTGAAAAAGTGAAGCACTGTGAATACTTTTCGGATGCACTGTATATCTCGGTTCCAGAACGCGGAAGCTTTCGTCTGGTGTACACTTGCTGAGGTAATACATTCCCCAACAACTTCGAAATGTACTTTGCTGTTGCCAGACATTAACACACGTAGATGCAAGAGAGTGATTTGACAGGGCAGTTCAGCCGACTAGCCTCCCCCCTCCCCCGGCCAGTGCTGTGCCAATGTACGCCCTATGCTGGACCCCTGGGCTTCGGCAATATGCGGTGACCAGGATACAAATCCCTGGAAAGCATGACATAGTTATACCTACTTTGCTTCAAAACAAAGCATTCTAGATTTTTATTGTACAGGAAATAGCTGGAATTGCTAGTGTTTTCCATGTTATTTATTTTGTTTTACGATACACACTGCAAAGAATATACAATTTACAGTTGAAATGAAACTATTGTATAAAATAGACTGGTAGAAATAACAAAATCTAGTGAATAGTCCAGAGCTGGTTTTATACACCAGTCGTTGCCTGTCATAATGCGTCGTTGACATTGTTTCAGATGCAGAATAAAGGGGAAATGGGTTATTACCAAATCCCCAATACCTTCCATTGTTCTATGTCCCCCACAACCTCCCTACTGTGCCTCCCAGACTGTCCACCACACACCCTTCCCCTGATCTCCAACCTCTCCGCACTCCTCTGCTCCTCTGGTTGATGTGGGTACGGAGCAGAGTGGGCTCCTGTCTGGAGCAGGACTGAGCAGGAAGAGGTGGCTGTCACAGTGTCTGATTAATGACCCGTCGGTGGCGTGTCCAGTCACATTAGGGCTCCATGTATCTACCAGGGTCCAGGCGGGGCCAGGGGCTTTGTTCTGGGAGGAAATGGTGTCAGCGCCCCACAGCCGTTTGCCTATAAAAAGATAAAGATTTACTGTCATCAGAGGGCAGATTAAAGCGCACAATGGCAACATTGATTTTTACCAAAAAATTCACATTTTGGGAAAACTCATTCCAGGGCTGAAGCAAGATATGATCAGCTTATTTGAAAAGGGATAATATGGAATCTTCTCCCAGAATGAACTTTGAAAGAAGTAAATTGTAAATATTGATTTCTGAAATGAAGTGTCAATCTTGGTTGGGTCGAGATTATTCCTATCATCCCGTTCAACCCCCAGCAACGATGAATTCAAAACTGCTGACAAAGTGGAGCGTATAGGATTTCTGTTAGGGAGCAGTCGGCGGCGCTTTACCGCTTGGCCGGCCCGCAGAGCCCTCGCCGGTAATGGCTGTTCAATTTTATCAGATAACGGAGGAGATCTCATCAGAGGCAAAAAATGAAATGAACTGTGACTCCGAATCAGGATCCCTGCTCTTATCCCGGCGAAAATCATCCGAGCGGGGCCCCGGGCTTTCCATTATTTCAGGTCACTTCATTATGGCCCTGCACACAGGACCCAATTGCTGCAAACAAAGCAGGCCTTTCCTGTCTCACCCAGGGGTCGAATGTGAGGGGCAGTTTGATAGGCTCCTGACGTGTCCAGGGTTATCCCATTACCACTTAAGAGGGTTGGTGAAAGGTAGCAAATCTCAACCACTTGTTTGTTATCCTCCTCCACTCCTGGATCGCCGAGGCTTTATTGCCCGCCTTGTTCCCATATTGTGGAATATAATTCTTTTTTTCCGGTAATTGTTTGAAATTGATTTTTTTTTCTCTCAACTTCTCCCTTGCTGAAGTTCATTGTCATATGGATGATAAAGGCAAGGTGAGCTGAAGAACAGGCATGAGGCGATATAGGCCTCTTCTGAAATGCTATTCACTGGGTGATGCTATGTGTTGAGAAGTGATGCTTCTTTTGGGACATAAGTCAAACTACTTCAAAAGGTCATTGAGTAACACGTTGCCATTGATTTAGCATCACCTTTAGTCGGTGGGGTTTGGATGTCGGATGGTGCTGCCTGTCTCATCACGCTCTAGCACTTCCTTGCGGTACGTCAGGAGTCTGCAAGTTCAATAGTGGTTGTTGATGGAGGAATGTGCTCTCCCTTGGCGTGTGTGCAGTCAATTACTTCCTGGTTGAGTGAGCACACTGCAAAACATGTCTTTAAAAAACAGGAAATTCCAACTGTATTTGAGGAGATATTTTGCAGAAATAAGTGAAATAATCAGCCAAAGAAACAAGACAAACTACTTGATATTCAAGGCATATTTTGTAAAACCAAGCGGTATTATCTAATACAATTTTAGCTTTTAGCGATTCATGGGAGAGGGAGATTTTTACAGTGTTGCGATAAGAAAAGCTAAGGAAGGAGGCAGAGGAGAGCCAAAAAACTCAAGGACCATCTACACTCCTTCCATAGATAATACACAGCATGGAACAAAACATGTGCTTTTTTATTACTATAGAATGACTTTTGTGGCATTGACATTCTTTGAAAGAGCAATGAATACCATGAATATATATGGTAAAGTCATTCTTTTAACTGATCCCCATTACTATGAAAACTTGACTTTAAGCAGGTGGGCTACACAAGCGCTAATGGTAAAAGGTTCACAGAAATTTGGAATGGTTGAATCCCACAGCCCCATATTGTTTGAGGCCTGTAAAAGTCATGAGAGTAAAAAAAAAAAAGTATTCAATTCCTGGGTTAATGCGTTAAGTTTCATCAAATGTACTGGAAATAACCTAACACACAATAACCCAATGGTTTTAGGTAAAATGCCAAAGTTAAAATGACAACGTTAACCAGCTATTCAATACAACAACAACAATCTAAAGCTTTAGAATCATGCATTTTTGCTAAAGTCCCTGGTGTCTGTGCAAACCTCTCTCCACATGCATTTTGACAAATGTCTCTCAACTTCTTACAGGCCAAAACTGTCCTCCCCCCTTTTCCTTTCTTTCCGAGACAGCTTAGAGGTGGTGGAGCTCAAGTACTCATGGAGAATTATCTGAGGGATCTCCTACTTGCTTCAGACCAGTGGATCCATACATCGACCCAGGCTTGAGTTACATTGTCCCAGCACAGGCCACACTTAGATGACACTGATACAAAAACCACTATTCTCAGCATTACTCTCCAGTCATGCACATTTGAAATGTAGGTGATAAGGGTAGTCATGACTCTATCACACCATGTTTGTTAGGATCTTAATGCTTCAAAATATTTAGGGAAAATATGAGCAACGACATTCTGTCAAATATAATTACATTTGAACAGCTTACTATTAAATACAATTCGGACAGAATACACTATGTATTACAACCCCAATTCTGCAAAAGTTTAGACAGTATGTAAAATGCAAATAAAAACCAAGAGGAGTGACTATACTAAATGTACTTATGATCTATACATATATAAGAAACATATATAGACAAGGTATTTGATGTTTTACCTAATCAACTGCATCGTTTTTCGAAGGTAAACGTTTATTTAGAAATTGATGCGTGCCGCACGATCCCAAAACGTTGAAACAGGGTCAATGTAGGACTAATAGCGATGTGACAAGTTGATATAAGAAGGTGACGTGAAACGAGGCAATCGTGTAACCATTGTATATAAAGAGCCTCGTCTTTCAAGAGCCAGGATGGGTCGAGGCTCGCCAATCTGCCAAAAGATGCGTCAGCGAATAATCCAACACTTTGAGAAAAACATTTCCAAAAGACAAGTCGGTATGATTTGGGCCATTTCACCTTTTACAGTGCACAATATAATTAAAAGATTCAAGGAATCCAAATTGGAGCGTAGAAGGCAAGGCCGAAAATCCACTTCTGAATGTGTGTGATCTCTGATCCCTCAGACGTCACTGGCTTCAAAATCATCATGTGTCTCTAATGGATATCCTGACATGGGCTCGGAAATACTTTGGAAAACCTCTGTCAGTCAACACCATTCGCCGCTGCATTTACAGGTGCAAGTTAAGTCTTTACTATGCAAAGCAGAAGCCATACATCAACACTGTCCAGAAGCGCAGCTGACTCTTCTGGGCTCCGTCTCATCTGTGATGGACATTAGCACAGTGGAATCGTGTTGTGTGGTCTGACGAGTCAACATTTCAAATAGGTTTTGGACAAAACAGCAGTTGTGTTCTCCGGGCCAAAGAGGAATCGGCGCCATCCAAGCTGTTATCAGCATCAGGTCCAAAAGCCAGCATCTGTCATGGTCTGTCATGGTGTCAGTGCCCATGACAGGGGTAACTTGCAAATCTGTGAGGGCACCATTAATGCAGAAAGATATGTACACATTTTGGAGCAACATACATCAAGACATTGCTTTTTTCAGGGACTGTATTTTCCAGCAGGACAAGGCCAAACCAAATTCTGTCTGGATTACAAGCACATGGTTTGGTAAGTTGAGAGTGCGGGTGCTAGCATTGCCTGTCTGTATTCCTGACCCGTCTCCGATTGAGAATGTGTGGCACATTCTGAAGCGCAACAAATCGGGCAACAAAGGCCCCGTACAGTTACGCAACTGAAGAAATGCATGAATGGGGAACAATTCTGCTTGCTAAACTTCAGAGCCCAAACGCTTAATGAGTGTTATAAAAAGGAAACTTAATGTTACACAGTGGAAGATAGTTGACTGTCCCAACTTTTCTGGAGTGTAGTGCAGTAGTAAGATTAGAAATGAGTGTATATTTTCAAAAATGAATTCACGAAGTAAAACATACAATAATGTGTTAGTAATGCGTTTTCAATGCAGTACAGGGTTAATTGGATTTTCAAATGACTGTTTTAAAAAAGAAAATTGTAGTTTAACAATTTCTTGGAGAAGTAATGCTCAGCAATCTCTTGGCATTAGGTTCTGCTTCTCTGGAGTAACTCACTGTCATCACCAGATCATCTATCAGATACTACCAAGATACTACCTCAGGTTATCACTCAGGTTACCTGGTTGAACTGGCATCACTTATTGACATTGTTTTATAAACCTTAGATCAGCTCTCTTTTCTAGACAAAACAACAACAATCAAATATGTTAAGCTGACAAACCAGAAACTTTTTCAGAGCCCACAGAATTCCTGAGAAAAGAATCCTCATAATACACATGAGGATTAAACTATTAATTAATTAATGTTTATTTATGCCTTCTACACTTGATAATATTTCATGTGATGATCTGAATTACCCCAAGGATACACTAGATGTGGTAGAATACAGTACATAAAAAGCATTGACACAATTATGCGGAAGAAAAGTTATTGAAACAAAGTTGCTGCTTACATTTCAGAGCCCGGGGCAATTTAAAGCCCTGAAATTTGGAATTAGAGGGGATTTGATGTGTTTGAAATTGAATGGGTGTGAAGGGGGAGGAGTGTGTGTGGGGGGGGTAGGGGGGGGATACCATCAGTGGCGTTGCACCTTCAGGCGTTATTCAAGTAATGTCTTGTGGCACGTTTGATGCGCGGAGGCAAGGGCACAGAAATGAGGGGATTTACAATGCAGACACCTCTGCGGTTTGTCTCCCTCTAAACCACCTCGGTAGCACGCTCCACTGGAGAACGGACAGGCCCGCGTGCCAGCCTTCAGATCATACAGAGTGTATGTTTGAGCTATCTGGATATTGGCTTAAACAACATCTAAATCCTACCGTGGCTCTATGGACCTCATTCGGCCCTTATCGAAAACACCGCCGGCGAGAGATAAGTAGATTTGCTTAAGGGAGGAAAAACAAGGGAGATATTCAGAGCACTCGCCCATCGCGGGAGCCCCTTTCCGTTGTGCGCTTTCAACCTATCCGGCACTTTATTATACAGCCTCCCCCTGGAGAGTTCCAGTACAGTGCTTCTTTATCTCTCCTCTCGTCCGTCTCGTCCCACCCGCTCCCTCCCTCCCTCTTCCCCTGCTCCTTCTCTCTGATAGAAGGAGAGGTATCGCGGACGGCGGCATCATCAACATGCGCGGTGTACTGGTCTCATGCAGATAGCCCCCTGTTTTTGGTAATGGAGGGTGGAGAGATCGATAAGGGCTGGGGTGAGGGCTGCGGTCGAGGAGGCCAGCGTGTGCCTGGCCTTAGTCCAGATGAATAATGTTGCTGTCATAATAGCGGAGGATAATTGAATGCCGACACTTCTAGCTCCGTGATGAATCGCCTTTCACCAATAGAGCAGCAAGACAAACAGCCCATCTCATGACAAGTTATTATATGTGAATCTCATTGCGTGCTCTGGGAAAAAAATCTAATCCCTTTTAAACAGTGTTTCTGAGGGCAATTTAGACTATATGTGTGACTTAGTACACACAAAAATGTTCTGTGATTTTTTAAATAGAAAATTGTACTTAGATTGTTCTTTTTTTCCATTGTGTTTATTCCTAGACTTTTCTAACAACCCTTTCCCTTATAGTGTGTTGTTGTTTCATGGGAGTTTAAATCCCCCATGCAGTCTTTTGAATGATTAATTTAGGTCTATAAAAACAGCATGTATAGAACTTTTGTAAATAATTACAATATATATATATATATATATATATATATATACATATTTTGAACCCTTCTCTTAAACTTAACCCTTCTGTTCCTCATTCAAAATATTTTCAGGTGTAGTGTTCTCGTAATTCTTACTGTGCAGAATTATTGGGCCACTGACAAAAAAAAGTTATTGATTTAGGGAGTTAGTGTTGACTTTGAAACACTTTATAACATTCATGATTTAGGGAGTTAGTGTTGACTTTGAAACACTTTATAACATTCATGATTTAGGGAGTTAGTGTTGACTTTGAAACACTTTATAACATTCATGATTTAGGGAGTTAGTGTTGACTTTGAAACACTTTATAACATTCATGATTTGGGGAATTAGTGTTGACTTTGAAACACTTTATAACATTCATGATTTAGGGAGTTAGTGTTGACTTTGAAACACTTTATAACATTCATGATTTAGGGAGTTAGTGTTGACTTTGAAACACTTTATAACATTCATGATTTAGGGAGTTAGTGTTGACTTTGAAACACTTTATAACATTCATGATTTAGGGAGTTAGTGTTGACTTTGAAACACTTTATAACATTCATGCCAAATAAAAATAAAGATGAATTCAATGACAAATAGGAAGTCTGTATGTTGTCCAAAAGGTAATTGATTTCTAATAAGGCATCTAGCCTGTTCGCCTCCTTCCATGATATCAATTACCTACCAAGGAGGTTTAGTAAATTTCTCCAGAGGATTTTGCTCTGCCTTCTTTTGACAGGAAAGTGTGGAACGATCAAGGGAAGAGGTGTTGCTAAAAGGTCAGTGGACCAGATTCAAACTCACGCTGCAGTGCGCATGTGTCCCAGGCACTGGTCCAGACCACTCCACCAAACAAGGCCACAATTCTTTTTACTTTTTATTGTATTGACATTTCCTTGCACTAATTTCAGTGTTATATTGAGTGTTTATCAGCAAATGAACACTTAGTGCCCAGATAAACATTTTGAAACAATTTGGTCATGTGGTTTAAGACTTTTGCACACTACTGTATATTTGAAAATATTTTAACATGTTGTAGAGGAACAATTGTATTATGCCAATCTATAGGCTCTATTGATAAATGCATAATCAGTTATTTGCATAAGTTTAATGTGCCTGTATATGTGTGTAAACATTGGTTAGGTCATTCATTTTGTATATCGATTACATCCTCCATTTTGTATTGATTACGTGGCTTCGAGAGAACGTAAGGAGCCTTTGTTCTCGGTTGGGTTTTCCCGCCAGTGCTTCTGATTGGCTGATACAGGTGAAGGGAGGGGTCTACCTGTGCGAAGTTATAAAGTTGACTGTATGTGAAGAAAGTGTGTCTTTCATCTTAGAGTTGTCCTCTCTGTATGAACCACCATGTAATTACATTAAAACTAGTCTGGTCAAAGGTATTTGGTCTCCTATAGTTGTTTAAGTTGACTTGTACCGCGAACCTAGAAAAGCATGTGTTTTGGAGAAACTACTTTAATGTTAAGATGAAATTATGTCTGTGTGGCAGGAACAAGATTTAAAGATGGTGCATGCACAGTCCTCATTGGTTGATCTTAAGCCCACCCCCTTTACTAATATGAACATTCATTACTATTTTTATTAAATCATCCTTTTCCTATCATGCAGTTGGCCAAAAGTACAGTGAAACCAAGGAAATACTTTTTTAGACATTCAGATAATGGTTTGGATTTAAATAATGTACAGTACAATGCCAATCGAAAATCATCATACCCGGTCAAAATCCTTACCTTTTGCCACATTACACCATGTCAATTAGAAGGAGTTAAATTAAACCTTTTGAAGCTGTATTTACACATTCCAACCCTCGAACACAAAGTAATAATATATATTCTTTTAATTCAGATTTTATTTTTTTATTAAAATGAAATACCTGCTTTGGATAAGTGATCAGCGTAGAGTAACTATAACAAAATTGCTGTCTGTCTGTGCATGTGACAACAATCTCACAACCTTTACACAAAGCTGGCATGTATGGCAGGGTAGCAAGGAACAAGCCTTTTCTGAAAAAGGCGTCTGGGAGTCTCGTTTGCGCTTTGCAAAAACACACTTGGAAGATTCTAATGCCATGTGGCAAAAGGTTTTATGGTCAGATGAGGCCAAAATTTAACTTTTTGGACTGAACTGCAAGCGTTATGTTTGGGGAAAACCAAGCACACCACCCAAAATACACTATAGCTACTGTGAAGCATGGTGGGGACAACATTGTGTTGGGGCGGTTTCAGCAGGAATTGTTCAGGATTGAAGGGAAAATGGCTGCGGTCAAGAACACCCAAATTATTGAGAAAAACGAGAAAAAGATGGGCAGATTGTTTAACTTCCAGTACAACAAACAAGCCTTTTTACGTTACTTAAATGTTGTAAGGCAGAGTGTGTAAATAAAGCTTGAACAACTAAAAAATGTTTTCATGGGTTTTGATTCCAGGCTGTAAGATGAGAAAAGGGACTAATTCAAAGGGGTATGATGATTTTCTGTAGGCACCTTATATGCCTATGATACACAGCGCAAACAGTAAACAGGTAGCTAGTTGAAAAATCTGTTGCTGTGTCTTTTAACAAGAGGTTGAGCTCAAATTTCTCATGTTATTTGACTCAGTTAAATTCCAAAAATTTTAAGCAATGTTAAATAAAAGTCCTACTCATAGGTTCCTGCTTGACTTTGCAAGGAAGCAAATAATAAGAATAAATCTAATAAGATTATTGGAATTAGGAGTTTTAGAACATTTAATAGTTCAGTATTTGTAGGCTTATTCAAAATGTTACTTTTGCTCTTAAATATTTTTTGATAGTAGTTCTTTAGATATGTTTGTTCAAGTAGACAGTGGTGATGGTGAAAGGGCTTAACTGTGGCAGACCAACAGAATAAACAATTTACAGTGGCTACAGATTCAAAATATTTGACACACACTCTCTTTGCCAGGCACACTGGGGCCTTATGTACAGAAACTTAAATTGACTTGATTCCTAACTCCCTTATCTATAAATGTTTACGAACAGAGCAGTTTTTTTCATGATTTATTACTTCAAAGCTACAACGCCTCCTGTTGACACTATTCCAAATAACTCACTTAGTTCTTATCCCGTGCATCATATCTTGGAGGCAGACGCGGCTGGTCTGATGCTTCACTCTGGAATTTGCCTCAAAAAGGCATTCTGATTTTGTTGACAGAGGTTATGAAAGGAAATAATGGAAGAGATAAAAACTTCAATTATGATTATTTATTTTCCTACAAAAGCATTTCTTCGATGTAACAGATGGTTTGATAAACGACATGTTTGGAAGTCACTGTTTTCAAGATGGCTTTTGGAGTTAACTGCAAATCGACTGACATAACCTTCTTCTGGTCCCTTGGTGAAACCCGGTGTAACTTGATGTCTTTGCAAGATACAAACTGAAAGGTTTTACTCATTTTCGCTGTTTACGTATCAAATTATTCCGAATGTTTGGCCACAACAGCCGGCAAACATTATGATAACAACAATCTTTTACTGGCAAACAAAATGCCATGTTAAGGCAATTTTAGAACTTTCGTCAGTTTCTTTTGTATGTGTGAAAAGACTGAAGCACTGCCAGTAGAATAGACTAGGCTTGACGTTTGACCTTGGAAGGGATATTTGCTCCCCTGAAACGGCTAAATATTCACCTGCCATGGTTGATGAAACTCAGACCCTGAATGCATTTAATGGTTTTGATGGAGAACCCAGAGGAGGGGGTTGTCTCTCCTGCAGTAAGGTAATGGGATTGCACAATTAGGAGCAGTGAATTGGGTTCTACTGTCAGGGCACTGAGCTTAATTCACTGCATTATAATACAACTGCCCTCCCGGTCCAAAGGATCCGAAGCATGGGAGGAGAAACAACTTGACTGGGCTCTGATATCCATTACTGGGGCACTGTCACCTTCTGTGGCACACAGTCATTTTTTTGTTAAGTATTGTCGAAAGAAATGTTTTCTGTTCAGTAATTACTGTATCTCATTCAGAACTTTGTCAATATTCGAAAGGGAATATTTGGTATTATTCATTCACTTTCACAAAACACATGTAATATGAAACATCGAATGCTTAGAACAAATGCTATAGATCATGCAGTTACAGCGTTTGTAGAGTTTGTCAGGAGGGCATTTCTAGCCAGCTACCCGAGACCGGAGTCGTCACATGGCGCCAGCAAGTGCCCAGTAACAAAGAATAGGGTTAAGCTGAAAGACCTTGCAAACCTACCGTGCTTCTTCTCTAGAGTTTCCCAGGCTGCTCTGAGGACCGAGCCGCATCTCACACCTGAGGGATTGCTGATCCCCATTTCAGATACCGACCCCTTCAATCTCTTATCATCTACAGCTGTCCGCAGGTAAACAACAAAACAAAAATGATAGAAATTGATGAAAGGAAAAAGTTAACAGGGCGCCACGTCACCTTTCCCTCAGAGGTTTAGCTCGTTTTGTCTTTTTCTTCACCCGTCTCCTCTCGCCATAGCTGACCCTTCTTAGCGCCGATAAACATCGACTTCATAACTGTTTACACTGCTGTCAGTTACTTATCCCTTAAAGCCGACGTTTTCAATTTCAAAATTGATTTGTTTCCTCTTTTATCTTTCTCTACAAGAGCTGTGGGAAGGCTTGCAGTTTTCCCCTCCCCCATTAAACTTTTGATTGCTCTTCAGTATAAATCCACCACTTCTTTGGGAAAAACGTCTGAAAGGGGGAATTTAAGACTAAAACACCACATAGGCTATTAGCTGTTATAGCGGGTTTATTGAGAAGAGAACAGCCCCCTATTGTCTAATACTTAACCAGATGCATTGCACAGACTTGCACCTTTTAGTGCCATAACATGCATGGGCAGTATAATAAGATAACGTAATGCATTTTTAACCCTCCCTAATTGGTGAAGTCATTTCGTTATTATAAATATTAGGTATCTGTAATAGGGAACACTAATTCCTTTGACTAGACTAAAGATTCCCGCCTTCAAATAAGCCCGCTAATCTAATTAGAAAGGCAGCGGAGCCGAACGACTACATTTTCTCATACTTAGAGTCAGGGCTTTTGCGGAGCAGATGTGCTGTGAAATTAATTTCCTCTGGTGTAACCGAAGACGCTCCTCAGCCGTCTCAGTTATGCAATTTCCATTTCACAGATGATAACCTATTATCACTTTATTCAAGGGAAACGTGTTAATGGCCGCGAGGAAGATTGAATTATTCATATTTGCTCATTCCTATTCTGCGCCGAGGCTCTGCTCTTTTCATGCACTGAGAGAGGGCTAATGTAAACATGACCAGAATCCTTGTAAATTGGCTTGTAGAGGAGGCTGTTAGCATAGCGCCTGGGGACTGATGCTGGATGGGGATAACGGCTGATATCTTTAAAGTACAGCTTGTGTGCGTGCCTCTGTGTGTGTGCCTGTGTGCGTTTGTGTGTGATTTTCTTGGGGTCTGGTGTGACTAGGATGTTACCAGGTGGTAATGTAAGCTAATGGGCGCTGTGTTGGGAGGCAGTTAGCCATTCTGTCAACAAAAGCACATATGCTCTGCGCGCATTTGAGGGAACACTCCCATTTTTTTTATCGATCCCGCCTACAGAAATCTCTCTTTTTTATTTCATACAACATTCTCGGTATTCCGTTAATGAAAATATAATAAAACAACACATTAAAAAAGGGACTTCAGACCTGGTTGAGCATATGGTGAGGAAGAATTGAATAAAAAACAACAACAACTGAACTGGAGGGATTCAGACAGGGGTACATCTATTTATTTTTCCCATGTTGAATTTCCAGGTTGAAAAAGCTTCAGCATGGCAAAGGAGGAAAAAGCCCATTCACAAGTAATGAGGCTCTTCCAGTGACGTAACCCCAGTTCATTGACTAGAGGGATTGGCCCCCAGCCTTGGGAGACACTGGGCCAATGCAAACCACATGGGACAGACCAGCCGGGGTGTGTCATTGGAGCCAGGTATCAGGGAGTGTATGTGAGCTGTTTTTTTGGGTAGTGCATCATGCGTCATCATCTGACTACATCAAAAACGTGATTAGGCTGGCAAGTGACTGGACATGATTTAGAAAGACATACACCTGGTTATATTAGCCCCCACAATTTACAGTGCATGTAAGAGCAAAACACAAGCCAAGATCGGAAATGTTTTGAGGAATGTATTTGGGGAAGGCTGTGTAAAAATTGCGGAAGCATCGAAAGTTCCCGGGAGCACATTGTCCTCGATCCTTGAGAAATTGAAAAGGTTTGGAACCTCCAACATTACATATAGCTGGCCATTCAGCCAAACTAAATACCCAGACAAGATAGGCCTTGGTCGGGGAGGGGATAAAGAACTGGCTGGCAACTCGAAGCTACAATCACTGCCAATGCTTACGTACAGGACATGTACACATTTCAACCCAATGTTTTGTATCTATGGGTGACATTGATGGCACAATTGTGTCGAAACTTTCAATTGTGTACATGCTGGGCCTGAGAGGGTTATGTGGAAAGTGAGGTAGACTTTTTTTTAAAGTTGGAAAATACTCAGAAACATTGGAGATATTAAAGCATAATCAATTATAGATTCCATCTATAAGAGTGTAAAATCTTGTGAAAGTGAATGGGTTTGAACACTTAAGAAGCCCGCTTAATGTAAAGTGACAGTCTTACTCATTTAGCAACATACAGAAATCGGGATGGGAATTGAACCTGCGTCTTTTGGAAAGCAACTGCCGTGCTGTATCTGCACAACATAGAACCATCAGCTACTGCACAAGAGCTTGGCTGCTATAGAGCAACACATTTAAAGCTGGCAGTTGACCATAAAGTATTGTTTACATGCAGTCCAGTTAAACATCAGAAAATATACAATGTTCCGGGGGAGTTTTTGACTGAAAGGAAAGCCACGTGTGGCCTACCTGAAAATGATCTACAGAAACTCGTTTGATGGAGCTGGTCAGGCCGCAGAGCCCTTGAATAAACACCTACATGAATTGTGCATAAATGCAGAGTGACACATGAATTAGGATGTAATTATCCGCCATTAGCTGAGTAAAGAGAAGCCATATTTGCCATGTCAAGTTGTGCAATCCCCGAGAGAGAGTGAATGGTGAGCCAGAAAGACAAGAGCCCCAGAATGAGTGTGTACTTGAAAACGTCTTAAACCTTTGGCACCTAGCCTTATTATGCAAAGGTTACACACAAACTATAACTGTGTAATGTAATGTAATGTGAAACCAAATAATAATTCATGGCTCTGAAATGATGTTCAACATAAACTCATTAAATAGAATACGCGACTGAGTGATTTGTGCAGGTCCTATTATTGACAACGTTCAAATCCAAGGTAGACATTTTCCCCGGCAAGTGTGTCCTGCTGATTTTTATTTAGGGTTATATATATACGTTATGGGAGTAACGAGTGATGTATGCTTTTCTTGTAAGCGTAAGAGGACCATTAACATAGCATTTCCTTCCAAACCCTTTCATGGAGGAAATTAAGTGAGGCCAAAATCATGGTCAGCGTGCCTCTGAAAGCTTTAATTGAAACTCCTTCTTAATTTTTATAGCCATTAATTCAATTATGTTTGAGCTGTAATGCGCTTAACCTCTTGATCATCATTACAGACATCTCCCAGCCCATTATGAGCTTCTATGTCCCCTTTTAAGAAACTATTTTGGAAGAAAAAAACAATATTCTTGGAACAACATACAGTAATCCTGCGAGTCAACATCTATTGGTGGAGTTCCTGGCATTGTGGGGCATTAGAGATCCATTACGCTAATATCATTGCTTGTTATTCAATATATTCCATTGCGGAATTAACAAATGGATAGGTATGATAGTGTATGATTCATGGGAAATAATTCCCGAATATGATTCAAATTAGAGTAATTTTTTGGTGTGTTTGCTGTTTACATTGCTTTAAATTCAAAATCTTATGAATCATATGTCAAAATCATAAAAAAGTTATGATTATTGCTATGTATTTTCTTGCTATGAACCAAAATATCCACTGACCTAAGAAACTGAGTTAAAAATCCTGCATTTGTTCCACCACCAGATGGCAGTATAGTACCAAACAATGATGTACATTATTTTTTAAATACTGTACTTTTACATACTCACCAAAGGTCACTTCAATCATCATCTTTCCAGCCATACCAAACAGAACATTTTTTTCCCCGGTAACTTTTACACATCCACTTTATTTGTTATATGAGTTTGTCATGAGTCTATGCTTTAATATCTCCCATGTTTTTTTCCAACTTAAAAAAAAGTTCACCTCTCTTTCCACATAACCCTGTCAGGCCCAGCCTGCACACAATTGAGATTTTCTGAAATATTAATGAAGGACCGGTAATAACAAATAATTGGATAATGGGAAAGGCCCTGTACATGATGACAGAATTCACTGGTACATGCCGCTGCCTCACCAATTTCTTCATCTATCTACATCTAGGTAATAAGCGGTAGCCCTGGATGAATGTAAACAATGGGCCAAACAAAGGAAACACAAACTTCTCCCTAATGAAGTGACTCTCTGACCGCAATCGCTTTTGAGGACCTCTCTATTATAGCGCTGCTTAACACAATCCATACCAATCCAAATCCTTATCAATATCAATTTACTCATATCAATAAAGATTGGGCTCCCTCTGGATCAGCTCTCACAGGCATCTGTTTGACATTGGAGGCCCCATGCTTGTCTCCCCTGGACAACCCGCCAACCCACACACACACACAGGCGTGCGCTGCAAGCCCTTGACTTAGGCGTCAATAAGGCTGGCCATCTTTGTGATAGTATCGACAGTTATAAAAAAAAACGCCCTTGATGTAATTTCATGCCTGTCGACACTCATGGGCCATATGCTGAGGGTTATGGATGGTGTGGATGAGGCGCGTAGGGCTGGGGCTGAACGCCTCATACAGAGAGCTTAAGGGCCACGCTGTTCCTCTGCCGATTCCCACCATGGCCGAACTCAGCCCAGGATCCGCTGGAGGCACATCAAACCGAAATCAAAAGGCACCCGCGAGCCCCTCGGTGGAAGCCTTCCCCACGTGTGTCACGAGAGTCCTTGAAAGCCAGCGGAGATAATGTGATGTCCCTGCTTTTACAATGCGGGCCTACTATTCTTAAGTTTCCAAGGTATTTACAACATTGGCAGTGGGGAAAGAAGTCATCGTTAACACGGGATCAAACGAGATACAAGAGGACGTTATGCTAACTTCGCCCCTCTCTGTCTGCCAAAGTGTCATTGGAGAAAATGAAATCTTTCACTACAGGCGTGATTACGAGGCACATGAGTTCTGTGTGACTTCACATGGTTAAGCGAGGCCCGTACTCAAGGTCGTTTGTTATTACTATGAAAGGGACACCTAATTCAAGGATTACAATGATTTATTTGCATCAAGAATGTGCAGTGCGTAGGTAAAAATATTAAACTGTTATCACATTGTTTTCACCTCATGAACTATTCTTATTTTTAGAGCATTTTTTCTTAATACATTTGGACCAATTATATTACATTGTAATTTTATTGTATGCAATTATAGTTTAGAAACAAAAAATAAGGCATCTGGAATATTTTATTTTACACTCGTAAATACGTAATACGAATATAAACACACTGGCCCTCATTGACTAAACAAGTCAGCTTTGTTACTAAGAAACATTAAGGATAAGTATGGCTTCAGGTCAAAACATGAACTTTTAATTAAATTATATTTCATAGTGCTAGGTTTGTTATAATACATATATATAATGTATATAATACATCATGTGCAGCTCATGTGTTTGTAACCTATCATAACTTGCAGAGGTTTCTGTCCAAACCATTTATTTTTATTAGTTGTAGTCTCATCAAGGCATCTACAATGACAACTGGAAACTAAAATAAACCCTTCACTTAGAAATTATGTTTCAAACACGCCTCTATTTCAAGTGATTCAATAAAACATAAAACAAACACCAAATTCCTTTAAATGCACCACTCTATTTAAAATTGGATTTCAATGTAAAAATATATTTTTTTATTCCTTATACCCTTTGAGCCTGGTAAAACATTGCCATGGCTCAATTTGTTTCAACACTGATCCTACCTGTGGAGTAACATGGGACTGTTTTGTTTAGTAGATATATAGATATATTTTGATAGTCATACCTCACCCAGCCGGGCAAAATGCCTCTTTAAGTTGACTCATTGTAAAGCCCTAAACAGGACGGTTTTTTGTAGTGGCTGGCCGAGTCCCCTCTTTTCACCCATATAATGTAATTGCCTCTTTCATAGCTTTGGGCTTGTTAAAGAGGCGTTTTCCCACACCTGAGAGGATCCGGAAAAGTAAACTGAGACAAACTCCTGTGAACCCACAAGAATTGGATCCTGCATTGGATCAAAATGGTTCATCAAGATCCCTGGCAAAACTATGATATTTGGAAAATGTATGTATGCTATTTCTTCACCTGGCAAATGTAAGGATTAAAATGACTGGCAGTCATTTTAATGTTCCCTGGGTCAGTTGTAGTCAAATAGCTCTATAATATTTAAAATCCCCATTTTATTTAGCAGTAGGTATTTTTGTTAAGGCATCTTTCATTTAATGCAAATCTCACAACTAATGTTAATCGCAAAGAAAAGTTTTGGTCATGTCATCTATTGAAATGTTTAAGCACAACAATGAATTCAATGGATGGCATCTCCAGGTATTTTAAATACCTGTTGAGCATTATGTTTTTATGCCACAGACAAATCTAATTGGATTCATATTGTTATTCAGCATCTGTAGATGCCAATCTGTACAATTACCAGAGACCTATGATGCCAGTCTGTACAATGAATGGAGACTTATGATGCCAGTCTCTATAATGAATGGAGACTCATGATGCCAGTCTCTACAATGAATGGAGACTTATGATGCCAGTCTCAAAATGAATGGAGACTAAACAAGTCAGTTAAATTTTAAGGATATCAATCTGTCCATGTAGGAAGCATACGCAATTGTGAATCATTGTCACTGGCTTTTGACGTCTAGTGGGACCTTTACTCTCAGCCCAGCACTGTGCAGCTGCATTGGGTCCGCCATCGGCGCCCTGTTCTCCTTACAGATAAGAGCAGGTTACTGAGCACGTGACAAACGGGAAAGAGTCTGGAGCTGCCGTGGTGAATGCTATGCTGCCTGTAACATCATCCAACAGGACCAGTTGATGGTCTGGGAAGGAATATCCTTGGAGGGGCGCACAGACCTCCACGTGCTAGCTAACAGTACCCTGACTGCTGGAAGGTACCGGGATTCAAATTCTTACCCTGGTGCAGTGGGCCCTGGGTTCCTCCTGGTGCTGGACAATGCCTGGCCTCGTGTGACCAGAGTGTGTAGGAAGTTCCTGGTTGACATAGACTGGCCCTCACGTTCCCCAGACCCGAATCCAATTGAGAATCTTTAGGATGTAATGCATCGGTGCATCCCACGCCACAGAATGTAGTGCCACAGACTCTCCTGGTGCACACTGATGCCCTGATCCATGACTGGGAGGAGATCCCCAGGACACCATCCGCCATTTTGTCAGAAGCATGCCCAGATGTTGTTGGGAGTGCATACAGGCACGTGGGGGCCATACACACCACTGAGTCACATCATTGTCGTGGTGAAATTCACGCAATGTGGAACAGCCTGTTGGTGATTATGGTTTCCTCTGACCATTGTTATGTCATTTTGTTCTCAACAAACTAGACAACGAACAGTAAAGATTTAGATTTTTAACATATTTCATTAATCGAGACCCGATGTGTGATTTCAGTGTTCCCTTAATTGTTTTGAGCAGTGTATATTTTTAGGCAAGATTGCCATGCTGCTGGCTGAAGAATTTGAGTGACCTCAGCAATTTTCAAAGAAACAGTGAGCCCATGTAAGGAGCTAGTTTGTGCCAACAATGATGACTTCCTATTCCAGATGTTGTCACAACAGGCCAGCCGTCACTGCTTACAAGCCACACCAAAAGGGATAGATTCTATTTAATATTGCAATGTGATTATAGAGTAGTGTCCCAACCCCCACACAAGTGTAACTGACCTGTTGTATATTTATTTTTAACTGAACAAACATTTAATTATCCCTGACTGCGTAAATGTATGAGTTGTCTGACGGAGTATTATACATATTATGAAGTTATATTAGCAATAACATATACAAATCTTGCATGGAGAGATAAATGAATTACATTATGTGGAAAATAACCATAGCATGCTACTGTGAAACATGATGAAAGAACCTTGCCGTTGTTCATTAACTTGGGCTTTAGCTGTCTGCAGCTGTCATACTTCAAAATATTATTAAGTATTAGTATTATTAAGTACAGTGCATTGATACCTGAAATGGTTCAAAATTCGCCCTTTCTTAAGAAGATGCACAGACTACAGGCTAATATACAGAAGTATTCTACCACCTGTCCAGATTCACAGCCAGATCCAATCAGAATGAAGGCAGAATCCACATTGAGTGTAAGTGTTCACATCGAGATTCCACTTCGTTTAAGTGCCCCCGCTGCCAGTCCGTGAACGCGACCTAAGCAAGCAAGTACGCTCGGAGATTTGGATGTGCTTCTTCTGGTCCTTGGTAACGCCTATGACATCCAACTCAGCCAGTGCCAGGAAGTTCTAGCCTTGAACCCGGCAGCCACTGCTAAGAGGCTGACCGTTGTCTGCTGCCTCCATGACAACATCCTCCACCACACATCACAATCAACAAACATTTGCCTAGGGCACCCTCAGACACACCTTTCCAGGCACATGTGCTTCATTTGCGCTAATGCTAATGAAGAAATAAATAAACAATCCCCATTAACTCGCGGGATGTCCTTTTTTT
>JACXGK010000833.1:71772-88208 GCA_016801125.1 Novumbra hubbsi
CCCCCCCCCCCCGTCGGCCATTGTGCCCCCCCCCTCCCACGTTTCGTCTCCCCTCCGGGGCTCCCGCGCTGTTCTCCTCCCGGCGTCGCCGGTTACGAAGAGGAGGCCTCGGCCGCTTCGCGAGCATGTGCGCGGGCCGACCTCTCATAATATTAGCCCGAAATCAATGCGCTGCTTTTTTAATTATTGCTCATGGTACAAAGCGGGGAAGGCTCATTTAAGGGCGGATCGATACGGAAGAGCGATTGGTGGACGGCGGAGCTGTACATCAGGCCGCTTGATGTGAAAATCATTGGAGCCTGCGCGGACTGCGGCTCGCGCTGATCATCCTGGTTAGCCCCCCAGCTCGCTGCAGGGCTCGGGTAATGGCTGAACCCTCCGTGAACCAGCATCCTCCGCCTCAGACGCCACCCCTCAGAGCCCCTCCCCTCCGGGCCGAGACCGGAGGAATAGAGAGTGTCTCGCTTTCTCCGTCCCTCTCGCTCCCTTCCTCGCCGCGCCCTCCCCCTTTGTCTTGCTGCTGATTACCCGAGTTGGGGATTAGACTCGGCCTCCATTCCTTCCTTCTCCTTTCCCTCGGCTTTCCTCGGTGACCCTCGGCCTGGCCTCGCCGCGTCTACCCACACTAGCTTACCTTACCGCCACACCCACCGGAATGGAACTAAGGCTTGGCGAAGGCGGTCCCCGCTGTGCCGGTTTCTGTCCTTTACAGGGTTAATAACCCGGCGTCCGGATGTTATTTAAGGTTAGACTGAGGAAATGTTACAGTCTCCTCTTTCCGTCGCCCCTTGACCCAAACAGGTGCCTCCCTCACATGTCTCACAAAGGCCTCCCTCTCCACTCTCCCTCCCCCAGGCCTCTCCGTCTTCCTGTTATCTCTCGCTTTCTTTCTCTTTCTCCCCCCATCCTCCTCCTATTTCTTCCTCTCTACTGTCTCTGCTAAGCGTCTCTCCTTCTTTCCCTCTCTCCCTCTTAAGTCCCCCTCCGGTCAAAGTGGCTGCCCATGTAGATCTCCTCCATCATGTAGTTTAGGGCCCTCTGGTGCTAAACTGATACAAATGACGTTCATCTAGGGAAGTGTGAGCGGGAGGCGGTTCCGAGGCCTGCGCCGTTATTTGTCTCCATTTCCGTCTCCAGAAGGAACGGCTCTGCTATTGAGCACAGATACAGAAGTTAAAAGCCCAAATCATTGTTTTCATCATTAGGTCATTCAGCATTTGTCAGCGGGTTTGTATATCAACGCCTTGACTCCCAGGAGATGATTTATACTGGGTCGACAGTTAACACTGGGTTGCCATCACGAGGTTATCAATCCAAATAAATACTCGGCCAATAGACGATCGGCTTCCAGGAAAGCTGGCTTGCACATTCAATGTTCCCTAACACAGAAAAAAGAAAGTTTGAGCATTTGCACTTGTACAATGGCTTTGGATTTGCTCTTTGTTTACGTGTAGTAGTGATAGGCCCATGCGATGCATTGTTCCGTTTTGTTTCTGCATCTATGCTGATGTCCTTTGACACCTTGACACTGAGCATTCTTCATTATAATTTTCCGGACATCTGAGCAGAAACTCATGCAGACTTATACAGTGTATCGATATTACATCCTCAGAAATATCTTTTAATCTTTAAACTATTGTTTCTGCCTTAATGGGTTTACACTACCCTAACAAATAATTAAAAGCCACAATCCTGAGGGTGTGATAGAAGCATCGTTTGAAAATTCATACACAGAGCTATTTCCTAACCCTTAGCGCTTAACAGCAATTATTATCGAGCTTCACTTACACTACATCATCAGAAGGCTACAGGCGAATGCATTATACATATTCTGACAGGAAACCAGTGCTTAATATGTCCAATTAGACATTAATACTGGTTAAACAGAGTGAGTGCTCCCTATATTTCACATTCTGAAACTCTAATGAAATGGTTTCTCATTCAGCTTGTCTTTTACAGATGATAGCAATATATCATCTCCAACATCCAGAGACCGGTGGAGAAATTCTACCACTCCGCACAGACACACACACACATAAACACACTCCCTGTCTTTCTCTCTTACTCACACACACTCAGGACCATACACACACACACAAACTGCCTGTCTTTTTCTCTCTCACACACAGACGCTCACACACTCACACACACTGACTTATTGTGACATCAATCATTCATCCATAAGAGTGGTTCATTTACTAATTAAAATCTTCAAAAGGGAGCGAAATTGACTTAGCACTAAACACTTAATCACAAGTTCTGACCAGCATCTGACAATGTAATCCATTGCAAGATATCAATCAAGTGCATACAAATTGCCTTTATGAGCTGGCCTATTTTGTCCGATCACCAAGGTCATTCATTATACCGTTAATTCCCCTCTAAGCACAATGTATTCAATCATTCAGATTGTATTGTGTTGTGGATGATACCCTGCCTCTCTCATCCATTACCCGGAAGTAGATGAAAGGGAAAGGATAGGACATTTGCATTTCAAGATATGCAGCATTAACACAGTTCACGCATGCATCATGTTCCTATAGCGACCATGCTAACGGGTGTCAGTCCACAGTGGCCTGACGTTTTATTCTAATGAAGACGGGGCAGGCCGCATTATTTCATACAGCGGACAATTTCTTTGGACAGATTTAAGATGTAATGATGCCTTTGCTTATGGATTGGGATTCGTGTCAAGGACACTAGAGTTTATCTAAACACGCCTCATTTGCATAACCGGATTTATGCTGACCGTGCAGCTGTGTTAACATGTCACATGTCACGCCTGTAGCCAATAACGAAAGACAACGGTGCTCTATCAACATATATTACCAACAAAGGTCTGTTATGTACATTTTGTATTGTAGCTACAGTGGGGAGAACAAGTATTTGATACACTGCCGATTTTGCAGGTTTTCCTACTTACAAAGCATGTAGAGGTCTGTTATTTTTATCATAGGTACCCTTCAACTGTGAGAAACGGAATCTAAATCCAAAATCCAGAAAATCACATTGTACATTTATTGCATGTCATAAGTATTTGATACATCAGAAAAGCAAAACTTAATATTTGGTACAGAAACCTAATTGTTTGCAATTACAGAGATCATACGTTTCCTGTGGTTCTTGACCAGGTTTGCACACACTGCAGCAGGGATTTTGGCCCACTCCTCCATACAGAACCTCTCCAGATCCTTCAGGTTTCGTGGCTGTCGCTGGGCAATACGGACTTTCAGCTCCCTCCAAAGATTTTCTATTGGGTTCAGGTCTGAAGACTGGCTCGGCCACTCCAAGACCTTGAGATGCTTCTTACGGAGCCATTCCTTAGTTGCCCTGGATGTGTGTTTCGGGTCGTTGTCATGCTGGAAGACCCAGCCACGACCCATCTTCAATGCTCTTACTGAGGGAAGGAGGTTGTTGGCCAAGATCTCGCAATACATGGCCCCATCCATCCTCCCCTCAATGCGGTGCAGTCGTCGTGTCCCCTTTGCTGAAAAGAATCTCCAAAGATGTTGTTTCCACCTCCATGCTTCACGGACGGGATGGTGTTCTTGGGGTTGTACTCATCCTTCTTCATCCTCCAAACACGGGGAGTGGAGTTTAGACCGAAAAGCTCTATTTTTGTCTCATCAGACCACATGACCTTTTCCCATTCCTCCGCTGGATCATCCAGATGGTCATTGGCAAACTTCACACGGGCCTGGACATGCGCTGGCTTGAGCAGGGGACCTTGCGTGCGCTGCAGGATTTTAATCCATGACGGCGTAGTGTTTTACTAATGGTTTTCTTTGAGACTGTGGTCCCAGCTATCTTCAGGTTATTGACCAGGTCCTGTCGTGTAGTTCTGGGCTGATCACTCACCTTCCTCATGATCATTGATGCCCCACGAGGTGAGATCTTGATGCCCTCCTGCAAAACAGGACCATGATGACCATCAATTCAACTGTCTGTGCTGGTCCTTAAAAACTTTTTCCAAAAATCTCATTCCAGTTCATCTCTCTGTCAGGTTTAACGTCTTGATTCCCGGCGAACATGGAGTTACTTGTCTGAGTTCAACGGGCGACGGCGCGGACGCCTTGTGACGGCGCGGGGATAGCGTGGCTCCCGCCGTTGTCTTTTATTAACCACGGCAAAACGCTTGAACAGGGAGATTCACCCCTCGCCGAAATACGCGCACCCACACAGACGCCCGTCTCAAGCCATTGGGTTACGCGTACCCCTCCGATGGAAGAACTATGTAAATGTTTCATTTATACCCGTCTTCTCTCTTATCATGATTGAGCAGGTCATACCCGGCAAGGGGGGGAGGGGGGGTGGGGGACGCGAGCCGCTGGCTTCATTCATCGCCTGTCCTGTTTCATTCACACCCCTTGGGCCCTCTGTCAGGCCCTCAGCAGCCCGTCAGGAGGGCACCTCTCCGTTGAAACGAATCTCTCATATTCGCCTTTTTTGATTTCATTCTTTCTCCCTCTCCAGCCCCGCTATTAGCTCGTTCATTCTTCACATGTGACTGGCGGCCTGTTAAGGTCATATTAAACCAAAGCAATCCACTTTAAATGGTTATCTACGACGCGCATTAAAAAGCTCTTTGCTGGCCTTTAAATATTGTGATTGGGTTATGGGGTGGAGGTGGGCAGGGGGTGGGGGTTGTTTCAGCGCGCTGATCGGTCTCCCAGGAGCCTGTTTCAGAATATAAATTGAGTAATATTATAAAGGCGTGCGCTCCAGAAAGACTGGATAATGAATAGAATTCATGATCTATTAAGGAACAAGAGGTCATGCAACGAAGTGAAATACTCAAATAACTCCAATCCGAACCTGCACAGATGATAATACATTGACTGAGAGCCCTTGTAATTCCAATTTCTTTCTGTATGTATTTTAAATCGAATACACACACAGAAAAGGTGATTATGTCATGGTAGGCTATTCCTTGATCATCCCCAAATGTCTCAAGAACTGTACACTACTTGACATGGATCCGGAAGCAGATTAGTTCACCGACGGCCTAGATACTAGATATTAACTATCCAGATGTAATCCCAAACGATTCTGATATTGTTTTTCAGAAGGAATTACATTCGTCATCTTACACAGTAAGCCCTTAGGTGAGGCGGACATTGTTTTATCCCTTGAGATTGAGACGTTGTCATTGGAAAACTTGTCCTGTGCCCTTATGAATAACGTTGTGGATTCCTGTTGTGAAAGCACACCCACCTGTGCAGTGACTGAGCACATAATAACTGACTTCCTACTGATTTTGAATAAGTAAATATACAACCAAAATGAGCATTTCTAAAGTTTAATGCATCCAAAAGTGTGTGTAGTTTGCCTTGCGACCCATATTCTTTGCTCCGGTTAATACAATTCCCTTACCCCACTGGCATTAGTATCTGAACCCTGATGATTTCAACACAGTAAAAACATACTCAGTTTATTCACACTGGTCCCAAATACTGATCGGTTGAAACAGAGTCAACATTTTCAAAATGTGTCTTTGGTTGGGATACACTGATTAATTGGAGACAACCCAATCACAGATGACTTGTACAACATCACCCATTTTGTTGTCTGCGCAAATGACTTCAGCGATGGCAGCCTCAGACTGAGGTGTTAAACGATAGAGCTACTGAATAACTCATTATGATCAGTCAGGCAAGTGCATTATGACCCAGTAAAGCAGTCGTTTTAGATGAGTTTTACATAATATATGTTAATAACATAAAAAGTAAAAAACAAGTCTGCTGTAATTGAGAGTACTTCCTACTCTCAATCCTCCTATCTAGCTCAGTATTTACAAAACTAGGAGGAAGCAAAGATTTGAGGCAGATTGCATATGCTGTACAAACAATAGGAATTTAAAGAGAACATCAATCTATTATGATATAGTACTTGGGATGCAGTAGTAAATAAGATATCTTCACATTCTCATCCATTTAACCGTATTTGCCTATTTACAAATCTTTAACAGACCTGTTGATTGTAGCATGTTGATGCAAGTTCATTTGTCCTCGAATAGATTTAAGTTGTGGCAGTCTACCAGTTATTCATTCTACTGGCCCTGAGAAAAGGCACCACATATTTAACGAAGACATTATCATAGTTTTTGCTCTGAAACATTGAATTGCTCTATTGCTGGGTTATATGATGAAGATTAGATTTACAGTATGATACAGATCATTTTGCAGCTCGGCTGGTAATCCTCACAAATCTTTGTAGAGGTCATTACCAGATTAAAACAAATA
Organism: Novumbra hubbsi; assembly: GCA_016801125.1. NCBI lineage: Eukaryota > Metazoa > Chordata > Actinopteri > Esociformes > Umbridae > Novumbra > Novumbra hubbsi. Next base: position 78,015 of record JACXGK010000833.1, read on the forward strand.
AAGCCTGGAACTCTTAACATTTATTCTCTTCAATAATGAAATACACTGGTTGGTCTGACCCGAGGTTGCATATCATGTCATCCCTGGAAACAGCAGTCCCAGAGTTCCTAGTAAATGAGCTAAACCAGCTAATGTCATGTTTCAATAAAGGATAAGACCTCTGAGTTCTTGGTTCCATCTTCATTTCAGGAAAATATTACTGCAAAATATGACAGAAGATCGTTGACATGATAACTACTAAATGTATACATACTAGATCCGTTAAAAAGGGTTCAATATAATAACACACAACAAAATGACACAGAATAGTCTTAACCGAATCCAGTAGCGGTTCTTTCTGTCAGTTCATTTTGATGGAGTGCGGAGGAGCTGGACTGGGGTTTGGGGTTTCTGCAATCAGGCACAGGGAAAATGGTTAATTCCACTCGCAATGGCACTGGCTCGGCAGGCACGATGGTTTTCAAGAGCTGACATTGACCAGTAATGACTGAACGAAGGGATGGAGAATAAAGGAGAGAATAGATGTACATGGAACTGCGAAGGTGACAAGTAAAGTCTGAGAGAGAGAGGGAGAGAAAGAAATATAGAGAGAGAAGTAGAAAGAGAGAAGAGATAGTCTCGGCTGCTCTCCGCAATCGGGTCTCGGCATCTACAGTCCGGGGCCAAAATACCATTAATACAAGTGTCAGAGGAGTGAGTGGAATCAGGGACCGGCTGACATCTTTGAGTGGCTGGAGAAGAAAACGCCTCGGGTCCTTTGGGGACGTGCCTGTCCAAGACGCTGCCCATTATTTGGCCCTTTGTGATTCTGCCTCCTGGTTGTCCTCTACCTTTTATTTGTGTAAAGATTAAATTGCACATGATTTCTAATGTCGTCACTCCTCCGCCTGTCGTAGGTCGACGACCTCCGCGGGGCTCAGATAATAGATACATCGTCCGTTTGTCTCGCGTTGAGCACTCGTCCGCCACGGCCCAGTAACCCTCTATTGTCAGGTGGTCCGAGACAATTAAGTCCAGCGGTGGACGAGGCCCCAAATGCGTCCTTTCAATATTTATTGCGTCCCCCTTTCGTGAACAGAGCTATTTAGTCCACCTTTTATAAGTGGAGCTCAAAAATGCAAATACAGGCGCATTTTGAATACGCATTACCCTTGACTGCCTTTATAAATGAGCACGCCGGAGGATGAAACGTCGCAAGCTTTTCCAAGCTTATCCGGCGTTCAACTTGGACGACTTCAGAGTACGTGTAGTATTTTTGAACAGCATTTCTGCTTAAGGGGTTGGGCGGTCCCGATTCTGTTTTTAGGTTCACTTTCCGCCACACGTGTGCAGGCATCCACGGGACAGACCACACGGGCCACTGTATGCCACGATGTTTCACATTCTACAAATGGATTCTGTAATGCAGTGCAGTGCTATACATATCCACACAGTGATGCTGAAACGCACTGTTCAAATCACACCGTTGAACGGACAAGGGCACCGGAGCTTCTCGCACCCTGCGGTGAATCCTGAGGTTGACCGGCTGGTGTGGAGGAGCCAGAGGGTTCACGCTGATCCGTACAGTCAGTTCTGCTGGTCTCCGGAGGGTCTGGGCCCGGCAGCCTTCCTACTTCCAGAGTAGCTGTCTGGCTGCAGCTTGGAGCCTTTCCTTGTCTCCGACCCCCTTCTCTCTCCCTCTCTCTCCTTTTGTCTTTCTCTCTCCTTCCTCTCCCTCTGCCCCCACTTCTCTCTATGTCCCTCTCGTTCAGTCAGGTGGACCTCCCTCTCTCTCTCTCTCTCTCTCTCTCTCTCTCGCTCCCTTCCTCCCACCCCCTCCCTCCTCTCTGCTCTCTCTCTTCTAATTGACCTCCCAGTTTGATAACACGTGCCCGTCTGATTGGAGCCTGTCTGTCTGTCCGACTGATGCACAGAGGGATGTGCCTCTTCAATAGCAGATCAATTAGCCTGTTAAGATAACCTGGGACATGGCTCCATGGCATACAGCTTGAAAGGGGTCTTGGGAGATTCGCTAGCAATGATATTTTGGCTTGTTGGTAATTCTGGATGTTTTCTTGATTGTATTTAAATGTTGTAAGAGATGGAAATATTCATAAACTGTCAAGCATACAGGTACATGCTTAATTTGACCAGGTTGGTTTTTGGAGCAAAAATCATCCTGCAGCTGGATGTAAGTTAAAAATAATACAAGTACTATTGTATTTGTTTCTAGGATACATTAGGCTACGTATCCTATTTATGTTTAGGTGAAGCCTACAGATTACATGTATGTCATTGTGGACATTGATTTCTTAAAGCTTATTTGAATTTTTTGTGTATAGGCAGTCCTATGTGAAATGTATAGGCAGTCCTGTGTGAAGTGTATAGGCAGTCCTGAGTGACGTGTACACGCAGTCCTGTGTGAAGTGTATAGGCAGTTATGTGTGAAGTGTATTGAAATAATGTTTGAACAACAATTGTTAATAAAATGGCCCAGTTTTCGTCTTTTTTGGTTTTATTTATGAATTTCTTTTCATAAGAAGTGACTGCATGCTATCATCTATTTACTGTATGCATCCCTAATCCTGCATAAATGCATGGCGACTCAGACAGATGGCTTGTCTGTTAATATTTTGTATCATGGCTTGATCTGGCACTAGTAGGTCACTGTGGGCAGGTGGCCGGTGGACTATTCCTTTCGTTTGATCATTCTTAAGATAATTCCAGAATAATTGTTGGCTTTTCAGTTTATTTCGTTATTTCTTACTCAGACATTTGTAGCTGAATTCTCATTGTTACTTAAAATGCTTTCTTAAATGCAATTTCTAACATTTGAGTGGTAACATCCAGAATTTAGATCTCAAAATCAAATTAAATCTAAAAATCTGTTTATGTCTTGCACAATTTCCAACAAAACATTCTCTAAATCTAAAAACAAGCAGGAACCGTGTATTTACGTATACTGTATGTTATGGTTTATACTGTTGCACTCTTGGGCTTTCAGCTGACATTCCTAAAGAAATATGTCCTGAGATTTGTTGATGTCAGATTTTTTGAAGTTGGTTCTGCTATAATATAGCTGATTTTATTAGCTGAATTTAATACACCCAAATTACCATAGTCAACATAGTTGGTATTGTTATTCAGAAACAATGATTTATTAAATATTAAAAATATATTTTAAATCTAACAAATGACCTATTACACTCATACACATAACTTTTATATTATAAAACGACTTGTGAATCAACCTGTTTAGGTTAGTATATATTGCAAATTTACTTGTGAATCAGCTGGATTTGGTTAGTATAAATCATACTATTACTTGTGGATTAACCAGGTTAAGTTAGTATATATACAAAACAATAGAATCTCTGATCCCTGCCTTATATGTCTAGATAAAGAAGCCCAGAAGCTCAATAGACATGAGATCATTACATCACGACTAGAGACCGAATTTTCTCCTCACCTTTGAAGTATATCCAGCAATTGTGTCCTTTCGTAAGCAACTTTTATGGAGGCCTTTGTGGAAAGCCCGCAAGCCCGGAGGTCAGAGGGCAATGCGCTGATGGATTATGGGCCAGCGCTGCGGCCCGCTGTTGCTGACAGGCTTTATTGGTTGGGCGGATGAGCATGTAACCCTTTATATAATTATTGTATTAAAGCCAGTGTGGCCCCTGCCTTGCTGGCACTTGTTCCTGGATCAATGTGGAGATAATTTCAAAAATGAATAGTTAGTATCGATCGGGCTGCTTAGTGATGGCTTATCAGCGACTCAGACAGGTCGCTGTAGATTATTGCGCCAATGTCATTTATGGCCTCTATGATAGTATTTGTATTTTTGGACCTGGACGATTTAAACAAAGACAATTCAATTTGCAGTGGATTCTTTTTCTCCTATCTGATGTTCCTTCCCTCCACTCTCTTGTACACAATGAGCAATAAATCACAATTGTTTGTCTTTCTATCTCCTCCATGGTTTTCCCTGGCCGATATAAAGGTGTTGGCCTCCTCCTAAGGCATTGTGGGTAGGTAGGAGGAAGGCAAGCATCAGCATTGAACTCTTTGGATGAGGGATTGAGTGCGGTTTGGTTCCGACAAACCAGTGACCTTCGGGCTGGCTGTTTGTGGATGAGGGAACTTAATGTTGTGTTCGACTGTCGGTTTGTCTGATATCATCCATGTCGTCTGAATATTTCACACTGTTCGGTCATACAAAGCTCCGCCACGGTGTCAGAGACCAACGGTTCAGCAAGAACGTGTGTTTACAAGATAATATGAAATTACCTGTGCGTGTATTCAGGTAAGGTTTTCCGGATGGTTTGTTTTCTTTTTTTTAATGTTTTTATTTAAGAAAGACATTTTATTTTGTTTCACCAATATGCATCCTTTGATGGCGCTTTCTGAGCGTCGTGAGTGACAAGTTGAGGTTTAATCCTGCAAAATGTGGTGGAAAACTTTTGAAATCACATGAGTCTGAATCAGTAATATGAAATCTTGCACTTTCCAGTCTGTAACATTAATATAAGATCATCTTTCAAAATATAGGTACTTTTTTAACAAAAAGTAAACTGTACTTTTCCAATTTTACCCACGAGCCATGTTTTATTGCAGCAACTCCCAACACTTTTCCACTTAATCATCCCGGCTTGGCCATTCTCCTATTTTCCAAACTGTCCGACCAGAAAGTCAGTCAGAATATCGCAATAGGTCTCGCCCACTCTGCTGAATCTCAGGTAGCTACTGCACAACCCACCTGAGGGAGTCACTAGAGGACGACAAGTCAATGAAATCCCAGCTGACAGTGCCATCCCCACCCAGGGCTAAGGCTGGCCAATATGCATCGACCCATGGCGGTCCAAGCCACAGGTCAGCTACAGCATGGTCATCGCGAAGAGCACCTCAGACCACCTGGAGCCAAGTTTAACTTTCATTGGTGTGAAGTAATTGGTTGGCTGGTAAACTTTTAAACATGTTGGGGCAGAAATTAGCATAGCCACCAGAGCATGTGACCTAGGACCAGAAAGGTTGCTGGATGGAATCCCTGAGCTTTGAAGGTTGACAACATATTGTTAGTTCCCCGAACAAGACAGTAAACCTTAATCCATTGTTGATGTATAGGAAAATGTGTCAACAAAACACAAAATAAAGACACCATTATGATGGACAAAAACCGTTACAAGAAGACACAGCAGCCTCAGCCATGCAAGCCTGGAGGGTCTCTTCCACCTATGAAGATTCAATAGTTGAGCCCCAACGCCTCTCATACAAATATGAATGTGTGTGTATTCTGGTAATGTTTAACAGATGGTTTGTTTTCTATTTTAGATGTATTCATTTCTTTTTTTTTTCACGAATATGCATTGTTTGATGGCGCTTTCAGAGCGTTGTGAGTGACAAGTTGAGTTTCAATCCTACAAAATGTGGTAGAAAACTCTTTTGAAATCACATCAGTCTGAATTAGTAATATGAAATCTTGCACTTTCCAGTCTGTAACTTTAATATAAGATAATCTTTCAAAATATAGGTACCTTTTATTTTGGGCCAAAGTAGCCTGTGTTTTTCCAATTTTACCCACGACCCAAGTTTCATTGCAGCAACTCCCAACACCTCTCCTAACATTCATGATCTAGATTGAGCTGAATTAATAATCTTCAAATCCATCTTCCTTTGCAAAACGATCCTTTGACAATGGTCCCACTCATTGCTAACGTAAACTGGCATAAGTCGTCATCTCTACTGAACATCTTTTGGACTTTTACAAGTCTCAGATTGCTATTGTTTGCTTACTGCGATTCACTGGTTTACAGTAACAAGTAGCTGACATGGAAAATAGCACAAGTCTCATTTGACGCAGTGTCTTTGTTGAACATGACGGCTAACTTAACAGGACATATAGATCCACTTGACCACACAGAACAGAGAATGTGTTCATTCTACAGTTTGCCGACAATCCAGTAGTAGACAAAAGCAACCCTTGCTCATCCCTTCACCATGTAAGTGCATCTTTTTAACAACTTTAAACTGTATACTTGTGTCTTTAGGAATGCGTGTTGTTGTATGTGAGTCAGTTTCTGTCTTCTTTTGAAGATCTCTTCCTTTGTGTCATGTTTATACTTTCCCATCTTACCTTTTACACTGTGAATGACAAGATGTATCCATCAGTGGCCTGGGCTCAATTTCAATAGCCAGCTCAGGGGGAATCATTCAGAGAAATGTAATTTACTCTGTATTGGTCAGTTTGACCTCTGACCTCAATCACTTGACACAGTTACCACGGCAACCCACAGGAAAGAAAAGACAAAATCAGAAAGCAAGTATGTGATGGTTTGCACACGGATCATGTGACCAAGCTTGTCCCTGACAGGATTGAAAGAAAATAGTGCATATTACGCTATACGATATGTTTATAATACAATCCGTTTTATTATGTAACAGGATGTGTATCATACATACGATTGGTCCGTCACTGAATCCTATTAGATGATTGCACTGATCCATTGCATAATTATAACAATGGCGCTATTTGTCATATCTGTCAGGTTGAACCATTTTTTACTCAGCTGACATTTTAATTACGTCCAATTACCTCTGAAGTGTTCCCATTCTAATTAGTTGTACAGTTACATGTCGCTAATAGCATTGGGATCAAAGGAAACAAATTACTATCATACATCACGCACAATTAACAAGCATGATAGATTAATTATTAGTCACCCATTGTTAGAGTGCAGGATCATGCATTGTGTGGATTTTGTGCACGGAACCTTTCTCTACCAATTCCCAATGATTGCAGAGTCATCCTCCTGTCTACTTTCATTTAATATAAAAAAAGTAGTCACATTTTAAATGTTAATTCAATTCAAGTATAGGAGTTTTTTATAGTTCATCATTTCTAGTCAACCAAGCTTAGTTAAAATGAATTAAGTCCTATTTTGGGCACAGCTTAACCTAGCAATAGTTTTTCTCACACTCATGTTTTTTCTAACCAGGCAGTGGGTCCAGAATGAGCTGTGACCACGATAGTTTAGGTCAGCACTGACAGATGCATTCTCAGGCGAGTTTGTCCGTCTCTTTATTTGACTCGCCGCCCCTCGTCGCGTGACAGCACTTTTCTCTTTCAGACGTTTTTGCCGACGCTCCCTCTGACATTGTGTGAACTCAGGCTTTTCACGCATCTAGCACAAAATATCGCAGCAATCGGCAGGTTTGCATGATTAGTGAGACTCATTCCACTTAACGGGCCTTTCCATCTACCTCCGTGCTCCTAAAACTGCAGTGACACTGAAACCCCTCAATGGTTGCCAGTGGTACTGTACATGCGAAGCCGCGCAAGTATTTTACCCTGTTGCGAAAGTTTGACACCGACTGACATTACATGTGAGCATAAAGGTTAGGTCAAAATGAAGTACGATTATCAAGGCCTGTGTTCAAAGCGATGTGTTGACTAGCTACAACCCTCTGTTCCGGGTTTGGACCTGGCAGGCTTCTGTTCCCCTCCCTGATTCGGCTCAATATGGCAGAGTCACTCAGTCCATTTGAACTAACAAAAGCAGCACATAATGACCACTTCTGCCATTATGGTGGATTGATCTGATCTGGTCTAGGGCGTTGCGGAGTAAAATCCTTTGATGTCCAAATGGATGTGTGTGTCTGCGTGTGTGTGTCCGGGTGTCTCTGTGTAGAATGTGTGTGGAGCCCTATCCAAACAAATGGAGGTTTGGGGAGTAGAGCCCAGGGCGCAGCTCGTCCTTTAATTGCCATTTACATACTGGCGGAATCATTAATTTCTAATTCCCTGATTATTCCCCCCCCATCTGTCCTGACGGTTGTGTCAATGTCAAAGCCTATCAGTGTCACACGGACACAGACAGACACACATTTGTGTCGTACAAACACTCTCTACAAACATGGTTTATGCGTTTTGGTCATCTTTATATTCTATGGTGAAAGTGATCTTCGATTGGCCATAGACACTTCTGAGGAAACAAAACAATACTTTTTGCAACAATGTATGAATAATCATTTCTGATAAATGTAACAGCTGCGTGAGGGAGTGAAACAGGCAGAATTATTTTACATTTTCAACAGAAAGTGAAGGAAATCCAGGCATTTTGACAGGTCAGGTCTGTGAAGCAAAATATGACCCTAATGTTATGGTGGATAAAACTATATTTTGAATGTCCTAAAAGGTTTTTGTACATGCTGTCATCAATTATCTGATTCCAATCAGTGACATTTTAACTATTGCCTACTAACTGTTCTATCTATCTAACCCTAACGCTAAACTAAACTTCTACCCTTATTATAAATCTAACCCTTATTTTAAATGTAACCTTAACCATGGCAAGCAGTCACTATTTCATGTCAACAAAAAACTCAGGGTTGAATGCGTCACTAGATGTAAAGAAATTTGTTTGAAGGTATACTTCTTTTGGCTATTTCCCGTAAAAGTTTATTTAAAAAAATCACACAAGTACTATGATTTTATGTATGATTCTATCTAGAGCATCATCAAAATCTGGGCGAAGAAGATCCCACATCAACAAGCCTATGACGTCTCTAAGGATGAGCTAAGTTAGGAGAAACTATGCATACTCCAACAACAGCCAAGATGCATCACAACAGTGTCCATTATTTCAGAGTGGCAAAAAAAGCCATTGTTGAAAAATAACTTAGAATGTCACGTGGGAGACAGAAGTGAAAGAAGGTTCTGAGGGGTTTTTGGCCCTAACACTAAGCTCTACATTTAGTGCAAGCTGAACACCATCCTGAGAACACAATCCATACCAAGAAGCATAGTGGTGGTATCACCATGCTAATGGGATGCTTCTCTGCATTTGGGCCAGGAAAGTTTGCGAATATAGAGGGCTTAACGGATGCAGCAAATTACAGAATAATCCAGGATGAAAACTACTGTAGTTTTCGAGAGACCTGGGACTTTGGAGAAGATTCATCTTTCAGCAGGACAAAGCATAACATACCACAATAGCTGTACTGATGTGGCTTAACAACAAAAAGTCACTGTCCTGGAGTGGCCCAGTCAAAGCTTGGAAAGTTGACATTTGCCATTCACCATAAATCCCCATCCAACCTGACAGAGCTTTAACAATCCAAACTTAGCCAAACAGACTCATGCTGTAAATTGTGTTTTGCTAGTTTCCTTTACCAAATGTGATCCTTGCTCATTTTGTTTTTGTTGCTGCCAGGCCATTTTGCTGAGCTTTTCTGTTTTCAAATAAAGAGTTCTTCTGATTGTTCATCATTATAATGATGCTTTCTTCTATTGACGGCTTTTTGGCCATCGTATTGACTGACACCAATCGATTGAGTAGGACAAAAATAATAAAATATGCGTGACTGTCACCTCAGAGCCAACGTGTATAATTCTAATATTAACTAGTGAATAATTATTTCTGAAAAGGTTTAAGAAAAAGAGCGGAAATATGGTATTTCAGTTTATTTTATGGGGGCAAATTCCCTCTGAATCCAACTTCAGGATGGTCATATCACACAAAGGACAACATAAATTAGATTTCTCTTCTCTCATGTTAATCAATGAACAGCATTTCTTTGTCCCAAAAAATAATAGGAATATTGCCAGTTTCTATGTGTTGTCAAAATCGCCTTCTGAAATACTACAACACACTATGGCAAAGGCAGTTGCATCTTTTAGGTGCTTGTTGCATAGGCCTTGATTAGTTTTTACATCATGATACTGTTCTCCTCCAGTACACTATTGGTTGATGGTGGTTAGGTGCACTACATAATCACACTGTTACTAGTACTTTGATAACTCACAAATACGAAATACCTCAAGGTCCAGAGGCCATGTGGCTGCTTTAGATAAAGTATTGAACACTAGACAAGCTTAACACCCCACTGCAAAAATGCACGAGTCGGTTATTCACTGTAAAAGTGCATGGCTAGGCCATTCACTGTAATCATGAAGAGCATTGACGGAAGAATATGTCCAGAAAATTAAGGGGGGGGGGGGGAACAACAACGTCCGTCAGACAGCCTAAATTACATATTGATCAGTTTTAATTGCATTCCTGCCATCAGGAGAAGACGCTTTGAAAATTCATAAAAGAGAAATAATGTAGTTTTGTGCATGATTACCTCCGGGCCATCCAAATGAATTCCATCACTTAACCTCCAGTCAAAGGGGATTATTGAGCTTTATGATGCGGCCACTGAAATATCAATAGGACT